>CM022882.1:8386951-8404166 GCA_012654025.1 Pachypsylla venusta | reverse complement strand
CACATCGTTCTATCATAACTCTGGTCTGATGATGACAGTCTGAGTACTGTTGAAAGCTCACCAAGTTAAGTTAAGTTATTAGTTTTAATTTGAATGTTTTAATTTTTGGCTTTTAATTTTAATTTTCCAATTTTAATTTTAGTTTTAATTTTAATTTTCTTATTTTAATTTCTAATTTAATTAATTAAACTCTGAATCGATATTGTCAATCATTTATATAATCATAATATGATATTATATTATAAAGTCTCGCGATTTTTCTTTAGAATTTTTCACTATTTTTCATCGTTCCAAGATAACTCTCGAACGCCTTCTTCGAATTAAATGAAACTTGATATGGACTTTCATTACGTTCATAGGATTAGCTGGTTAGTTTTTGAGTCCTATTTAGCCATCACAAGATTCATTTTTTAACTGAAAAAACCAAATGAGCTCTAGTTTTAAGTCCATGATATCACTACCGATCCACAACCTCCTAGAAGTATCAAAAAGAATGTGTCTTCCTGTGTTAAAGTATGAATGGCACGATAGGATTGACAACGANGCTGGTTAGTTTTTGAGTCCTATTTAGCCATCACAAGATTCATTTTTTAACTGAAAAAACCAAATGAGCTCTAGTTTTAAGTCCATGATATCACCACCGATCCACAACCTCCTAGAAGTATCAAAAAGAATGTGTCTTCCTATGTTAAAGTATGAATGGCACGATAGGACTGACAACGAGAATTAAAAAACGTGTCTAAAGTAGATTAACACGGATATTACAAACCATGAGAACTATTCAAGTTGATAACCTTGTCTCAACTCCGCTACAGGTGAAGTAACATGCTGCAGTCATGTAAATCAATACTGAACCCTTATGGATCTGATCGCCGTCTATGTATGTATGCTGGCTATTCATGATGTAACCATTTATTCAACTCTCCATCAAACCCAACCAATCTGAAGTCGTCAGAATTATGGACAGATCCTGTTCAAGTGGCTGTCTTTCTTGGCTTAAAGGAGACACAGTGAGATTCGTCCAAAACGTTTACAACAACACTATTTTCTGTTTTCCAGGTATAGTAATGTGTCAACAACTACCGGTTGTTGTACACAATAAATAATTAATAGCAATATCTTCTCTCTACGAGTAATCCATAAAAAGTTATTTGAAAAAGTCAGAAGAAAAAAATTAAAATAATCCTTCAAACGAAAAACTTCATAAAGACATCAGAGACATTCAAGACAAAACATATTATCTAATAAGTAAGTCTATTGTTACCAAACTTCTAAATTAACAACATCTTTATCCCTCCTCTCCTCTACTTACCTGTATATTCTGCTTTGTGCTGTTTAATGTCTGTTCCATGCAGTGAATGTCGTCTCCATTTGTAAGCAAATATACCAAGTCCCACAATTGCGTGTAATCCAGCGAACATAATCTCTGGATATTCAACCCAACCTTGCCTCCACCATCCTAGAACTGAAAATTAAATATTTGGTATACTTATTCTACAGTATGTCCCAGAATGATTTTTTTTTTTTTTGTTTAATTAGGATTTTCTATTTATACCGATACAATCAACAACAACTAGTCAGTTGTTCTCACTAATATTTTTTGGGTTTATTAATATACTGTCAAAATCGAATTCAATAAAATATTTGGGAATTGGGATGTCATGTAAAAAATAGTGGTAAATTAGGCTCTAGCGGGACTACCGAAAACTTACCTACTTAATTAAGGTCCAAAGACCATTTTGGTCCTATGTTCACACAACTTGTTTTAATATTATTTATTAAATAAGGTAAAGAAAAGTGAAGATATAGTATTTTCTTTAACTCATTATTGTTTTAATATGTTAAAAAGAGTGTAAATACAACAACTAGCTCTGAAATTAAACTTGAATGTAACTAATTTTCGATTAAATAGAGAAAACAATGATTTTAATCAATGACAGAACGGCGTCCCAGCCTCGTTGATACGAACATGTTTGTTAGTCGTGTTGGGAATAGTTTATGGTTGGGTTACAAAATAAAATGCGTGTTGCTTAAAGTTAAGCAACCCATCTTTAAAGATAACAGCGCCTGTGATATTACCTATTTGTTGACCGTTCCTTAAATAGATAAGAATAAATATAAAGGAAAAATAATAATTTCAAACAATAATTAATTTTAAGTTACATATCAAATCTAATTGTTATATTTACACTCTTAGCAAACACACATCAAAATAAGTTTGAGACCTAGTTGTTATAATTATACTCTTAGAACACACAGTAGAATAAGTTTAATAAAAACAGGACTAAAATTGGCAACCTAACATAACGTCTTCGGTCCCAAAGTAGGAAGTTCTCGGTGGGCTCGTTAGTTGATATGAATAACACTAACTTTTCTAATAGCAACTAGCAACTCGATTTTTATTAACAGTTAATCTTTATGGGTAAGTGAGGGATTCGATGGATGGATGAGATACCTAGACTATCAGCAAATGATACAACTCTTTGATATTCACTGGCAAAGGGCATGTCAATAACTCTAAAAATAATAATCAATTACCTCCTTTGCCGTATGTCTTATAACGAAGTTTTCTCAACTGGGCCCAGGTTGGAGGAAGTGACATTATTGAATTTTAAATAAAATTTATCTTTTAATTACAAAAAGCCTTTTATGAAATAATTTTAATTGTTAGAGTAAAATTGATAGCAAACTGATAGTGATAAGAAAAATAAATTCTACGTCTGAGAAGAAGACAGCAATAATTTTAAAAAGAATATTTTTCAGGGCTTCCCAAAATATATTTTTTTAATTTCAAGTACTTTGTATTCTTGTTTCTGGAACGGGGAGGAGTATATTGCACCCTTTGAATTTTTTAACCAATTTTAACCCAATTAGAGATATAAAAAAATAAATTTCAAAATAGAAAAAAGTTGTATCAACTGCAAAATAATTGTTGAGTCACGAGCGCTTTCGTCAGTTACGACATTATGAAGTAGACTAAATCTGAATTTAGTCTACTTGAGCGCTCGTGACTCAACAATTATTTTGCAGTTGATACAACTTTTTTCTATTTTGAAATTTATTTTTTTATATTTCATAATGACTGCAAACATCCTATATACCATCTCTAAATCCAATTAGAGATGTTAGGAAAAGTTTTTACGGCATTGCCTCTATTGCGTATGTACAACCGTACAACATGGACCCATAACGGTCAATAAAAAAATCGGGTTAAAAAAATTTGAAAAACTTACCTCAACAGATCTCCCCGCTGTAGGACCCTATATTCTTTTGTTTACATTTTTTTACCGGGAAATATTTTGCCAAATTCGCAAATCGGAATGAAAATCCCGACTCTTGACTCTTGTCAAATAGGTAAATAAATATTTAATTAATATTTTAAATAATTATTATTGAATTTTTATTTAAAATAATTAAAATGTGTTTTTAATGTGTAAAAAATCTGTGTTTTATTTTCATACAAATATGGGATTTTATTGGAAGAAGAAGAAAAGTAAGAGCGAGTGAGAGATATATTCATGTCAGCAAATAAACAGTGAACATGATACTTTATGAAAGTAGCCCTGCAAGAAGTAAGTAGTAATGTATTGTAATAATTTGTAAATATATATTTTAGATTTTCATTTTGAGTTCTTTTAGTTAAATCTGGCTTATACGGAATAAAGAACTCTCCACTGACATTGCTCAATAACCAGCTTGTTATATCGTGATACCTCTCACGACTTGACACTAGGAATCCTAAGCTATAAGGAAAATAGTAGTAGTTCTGTGAACTGTGAACCTTACTCAAACATTGGGCCGTAATGTTGGCCCCATAAGACCTAAAGTCTTAATAAACCTATTGTTGGTTCCCATCATAAAGGTAAGCACAAACTGCGACCTGTTACAACTTCTGTGGCAGACCCTTTTATATAATGATACACACACTGTAACAAGACCATTACATACTTCTTTCCCGGCTTTGGCACTTTTCCGCTTGGAATGGGTCTGTGAATTCAACTCTTGTTTTCACTATTTCTGGTTGAATATTATATTTTACTCAGAAGAAGCGAAGTTAAATATTATTAAACAAATCCACATTCTATGAATATTAATTGCCTCATAAGACACCCCCAAAAAAGAAAAGACTGTGGTATCGCTCATTGATAGATTTATCATTGTTTTCCATGTTTTATTAATTTTGAAAGCAAGGGTAACAATTTATTACAAACATGTAATAAACAAATAAAAGTCCAGTCAGGTCAGATGAGTATGCGGCATTACATTTCAGTCAAGTCTGGATTGTCTGCGACCTTTTTAGGTCAATCCTGGTTCCAATGATCATGCTATTATTTATTATTATTAAACTGGGTGTAGTATTTATTGAGATTGCAAATATCACTGCAACCTTTATCTGGATCTCTCTCTCTCTCTCTATATAGCAATTCAAGGAAAATTGCGAGTTACTGTAGCTAGTGTAAACTAGCATAATTCGGGGCGCGGATTTTTTTCACATAGAAAATGCGATTTTTATTATCTGAATAGAATAGAACCTTTGTTATAAAAATAGCAGACTAGAAATGTCTTTTTGATCATACTAACATTTTCATTTTTCTTTTATTCTTGTAGTGAATTTGTCAAATAATAAATCTATTTTACTTTAATTGAATACAAGTGCATCAATTACATATAAAAATGTCTTCAATTGGTAATAGCATAGATCTAGATGAAAATGTAAACAAAAAAAAAGTTCGTAAAAGGAAATCTAGAACTGAAAATGATGATGAGTTGGCAAATGGAATTAGTCAAAAAAAGAAACATAAAGTTGAAGTTCAGCAGAATAATTCCTTGTTGAATTGGTTAAATAAGTCAACCGATAAAATAAAAACTCCAGTCAAAACCAATAATTGGTAAGTGTAGACCAATTGTAAAGTATTTCATTTATAATTCACGAGGAGCTGTACCTCGTCCTTCGCCACGGTTCAGTTTAAAATTTTTCTTCGTTTTTCAATCATATTTACCTTTCTGGGTTTAAGTTAATATTTTTTTTTACACATTTCATGCTATCTTGTCTTAACTTATTAAATTTTACCGAAAAATTAGACATAACACAAAAACGGTTTGACATTTTGTCAATTCCGGACGAACACGCACACACCCACACACAACATATTTCACTTTTTAATATTCATGCCTTCTAGAATAATTGAAGGTTTCTGTTATTTGATAAGATACAGGATACAATACACAATCTGCGAAATTTTCAACTGACTCTCCTGAAAACTGGAACCTCAGGAGTTTGCTATGGCGCCGGCGGGGCGACTGTATCCTTTCAAATGTCGACAGCTTTTATCCTTGTGTCATGAGGGCTTCCCCTACATTTATCACATTCATTTAATTTCATTTTTAATACTGTGTTTTCGATAAAGTCAGAGCGCAATTGTGAGTTCGAATGGAGAAGCCCTGGTGGAGCGAAGGAGTTTTTGTGGTAGACAGACGGAAGTCGTAGGGTCAGTAATATTATTTTAGTTTTTACCATTTTGGTAAAGTGCAAAACGTTTCCACTGGGTGGGTCCGTACTGAAGCGACCTTTTCATTACTTGTAATGCTGTATCTTTAGACATTTTTTTTCTTTCAGTGCACCAAAAAAGGACAATGAAATTAATATTCTTGAAAAATCTAATGAGGAGATTAATTTGGAAACCGCAACAGACAAAATTGTGAAACCTGACGGTCAAAATAAAAAAATCAATAAAAAACAAGAACTTTTAAATAATCAATCTGAAAATGTTCCATCATCAAAATTAATACTATCTTCATTAAGAGAAAAATTAAAATTACAATTAAATAAATCACCTCAATGTAACAAAGAAAAACATATTAAAATTGATAACATCAATGAGTCAAATGTTACTGAGGGAGTCGATGATATTGATAGTGATAAAGAATATAGTTATTATAATCATTTTGATGATAGTGATGATGGGGGTATATTTTTATCGAATAAATATAATAGACAAAAAATTATTGATTCAACAGATAATGATGAGTCTTTAGATAGTTTTATAAATACACCAAATAAAAAGACACCTTTAAAAATATCAAAAAATAGTACACCTTCAAAAGGAATTATAATTTCACCTAGAACATCACCTAGATTAAATAGAGATAATAATAAAACTAACCCAATAGTAAAAACACCCGCAAAAAATAAAACGCCACTTAAAACACCTATTAAAAACACATCGTCATGTATTGATGAATCGATTAGAACATCACCGAGAAATTCAAACATTATTACCAATATTATGGAAATAAAAACACCAACTTCTATTGGAAAAAATATTCGAAGAAACAATAAATATATTGAAGAAAATGTACAAAGTCCATTTATAAATACAAATTCTGAAAGTTCACCATTTAAAACACCAATTTATTCACCTATTACTCCAAAATATTCACCTATAAGTCCTATGTCTTCTTCTAAATCATTGAAAAATCAAAATAGTTCTTCATTAAAAAATGATTTGCAACAAAGGAAAAAATTATTTAATGAATCTTCGAATGAAAAAGAAGTAAACTTGGATGAAGTTTTCGTGAATAATTTAACGAATGAAGAAAATAATGTTGAAAAATTGAAAAAGAAAAGTAAAAGTTCCAAAAATAAAAGAAATAATGGTGATCAAGACATGGTAGATCAAACATATTCGGAATCTGAGATCCATGATGATACATCAAATGAACTATTTATGAACAAAGAAGCACATAAAAATAGAAAAACTCATAAAAAATCAAAGAAAAATCGAATAAAGGGAGAAATGAATGACCAAAAAGATATCGTACATGAAATAAATTCAGAATCGAATATTAATGATAAAGTATCAAATGATATAAAACAGAAAGAAGATTTACTAAATGTAGAAAACGAACATACCATTAGAGCAACAAATAAGAAACCAAAGAAAAAATCTAAGAATACAGACATAAAGAATGACCAACAAGATATCATGAGTAAAACAGAATCCTTTGTAAATAATGATGAAACATCGAACGAATTTACTAAAGAAGAAAGCATGGTCAAAGAGAGAAAAGTAGTTGAAACTAACAATAAAAAATCGAAGAAAAATGTAAAAAAGATAAAAATTACTAAAATTTGTAATAATTTATCAGAACACAATGTCAATGAAAAAATAATAAATATTAAAAAAACTAAACGAAAAAATCGGAAACAACCAATTATTGAAACAATTGAAATTTCTATAAGTTCTGATGATGCGGGAGATTTTGTTACACCCAAAAATAAAAAAATTAAACTTTATAAATCAGAAAATGAAAATTCGAAAGATGAAATCATTAACAAATCTAATGTTGAGTTAGAAGAACGTAAATTGAAACCAAAGAAAGATAATTTAAATAAAAGTATAGATAAAAGTGTACCAAATCTGAATAATTCAAGTTTATTAAACTATTTTAAAAGAGTTAGTCATAATAATGAGAGCAATTGTTCTTTTAATAATGAAATAATAGATATGAATGTTCAAAGTGAAGAATCTGTACTAGAAAATAAATGCAATGATACAAATGTTAATAAAAACAATAAAAGTCAATCTGATATTATTGAAAACAATACAGACAACATAAATGAGTTTGAATTATCTAAAGATATCAAAGAGAATGGGGGAAAATTTCGATTTAATTTTAAATCAAAAAAGAAAAAAAATACAGAATCCATAGTCGAGAATGAAAAAAAAGATTTTGATAAAAAGGAAAAGATAAAAGATAATGATCTAAAGAAAAAAGAAAATAATATCCAAACCCAAACACATTTACTAAACGATGTTGCCCGAGAAGGTACAGATGATGTAGAAGTGAATATTAAAATAAAACCTGAAAGTGACGATGATTTTGAACCAAAAAAATCTTCGAACAAAAAACATCATAAAATTGATATTCAAAATAATACCAAAGATTTAAAAAATGACGAATCAAAATTGAATGTAATTATAAGGGAGAATATTGAAAAACCAACAGAAATTATAAAACATAAAAAAATAGACAGACCAAAGAAGAGTTTAAACAAATCAAATGATAACTTGAAAAGTGTAAAAGAAAACACTAAAGAAGTGACAAAAAATGTAGAGGAAGAGAAAGAAGAAGAAAATATTCCAACTAGAAATGACAGACGATTGGAAAAAGATGAAATGAAAGACTTTATGGAAAAAGGTAATAATCATTTAAAAATTAATAGAAATTTAGTTGACAAAGATGAAGCCGACTTGGAAAATGGAAAATCTTCAAAAATAAAAATCATAGATAAATTAATAAAAACAAGAGAAAGTCAAAAAAGTGATAAATCAATTAAAACGATGGATTCCATGGAAAATGATTTAATAATAAATGAAATCTCAGTTGAGAATAAAAAAGATACAATGGAAAATGAGAATTCTGTGGAAATAAAAATCAAAGAAGAAGAACCAATACAAGTGAGAAAAAGAGGAAGACCGAGGAAAATTAAAATAAATGAAGAAACAATTAATGATAAATCAAATATAAAAGAAGTAATTGATACTCAAAAGATAGATAAAGAAATTGATAAGGGTAATGATTCACTATTCAAATATTTCAATAAAGTTGGTATGATCACAGAAGAAAAATCCAATGTTAATAATTGTACCAGAATGAAGGTTGAAGCACAAATACATACACCACCATCTACACCTAAATCTAAAAGAAAATCTAGAACCAATACTGCTAGTATAACAAATGAAATGATTGAATGTAAACTTAATGATGACAAAGATGGGATCAATGAAGTGGAAGAAAGAAGAAAAAGTTCAAGAATTAGTGAAAGAAAGTTTAGAGATTTAGAGGATATGTCTGTGAAAGATGACGAGATTATGGTGGCTGATAAGCCTGTAGGAAGAAAAAAAGCAAAAAATAAGAAGGGTAACTATGTTTGTCTTTTGACCTGCTTCAAGTATTTTTGGTTTATTATTTTCAATAATGAACCTTTGGANAAAAAAAAAAAAAAAAAAAAAAAAAAAAAAAAAAAAAAAATTGATAATTTACATTTCAAGGTAGAATCCAAAAATCGAATAGAAAAATTTAATTGTACGCCATCGACCGTGAACTGGACTTTTGCCAGTTAGCTTTGACCGATTTGGATGAAATTTGGTATGTAGGTCCAATAATGTCAGTACCATAATGAACCCATGGGTCACAATGGCAGAGAATTTTAGGAAGNAAAAAAAAAAAAAAAAAAAAAAAAAAAAAAAAAAAAAAAAAAAAAAAAAAAATTGATAATTTACATTTCAAGGTAGAATCCAAAAATCGAATAGAAAAATTTGATTGTACGCCATCGACCGTGAACTGGACTTTTGCCAGTTAGCTTTGACCGATTTGGATGAAATTTGGTATGTAAGTCCAATAATGTCAGTACCATAATGAACCCATGGGTCACAATGGCAGAGAATTTTAGGAAGAAAATGTTCTTGCGAAATTGGCTTGGGGAGAGCACTACTGTCTAGGACGATAAGAGACCCCCAATGTGACTTTAAGGTACCCATTTTTTATGAAGTGGGACATTTTAGTGTCCCCAGGGGTTGTCAAGTGACGGTGGGACAAGAGTCTGAAAAGCAAGCCACTGACCTCTTTACGTATGGCGAACCAGGACGATCTGGAACGCACACTATTACAGTTCCAGCCAAGGCCTATCAAAACCTTTCTGGTTACCTTATATTAACCTATTTCTACCATCATTCTAAACCTGTATGTAAAAATAGCCAACATATTTTATTTTAAGAGAAACATCGCCACTACAACATCAATGATATTTTATTTGGTCAACGGGTGTACACCTGGTGAAGGCGATTTCCTTGTCAAACATGTAACTTTTTATCTTTCTTTTTTAATTATTATATCTTTTGGCACAAGTTTTGATTGTACTGTGGACATTGTATTTTCAGATATTAACAAGAATTTGGACGAAGACGAAGACATATCAATTGTGGAAGAAAAAGTTGTTACTCCCAAAGGTAATGTATGGCAGGATGGGTTCCATCTTCTTAAATGACAAAAAAAATAACCAAGAAATTTGCCAGCTCGTGCTGTTTCTGCTGTTGTCCAGTCGAGTACATAAAAAACGGAATCGTAAGCCAATCCATTTTCTTGATCAGTAAAAATCGAAGAGCTTTTTTATCGTTGTATGACTGAGCCACGTCCTCATGATGGCCGGTTCTACGCATTAGAACGTCCTGGAACGCATATCATCACAATTCCAGCAAATGGCCATCGAAACCTTTTCGGTATCGTCATATTACTCGATTCCCATAGAAGGGGTCGGGATTGTCAACATCTAGTCCAGCGTCCTAAGAGTAGCATAGTATGATACCTAACCCTTCCACCACCATCACTTACCGTGATGAACACGGAAAGTAAGTAATTCTATAGCTAGCGTCTATGGCACGTTGAATACACCAGTTCCCGTTAGATCACTAAAGTTAAGCAACGTCCAGCGAGGTTGTACCATGTGGGTGTGCACGTGGGTTCGCGCCCTCGTGATGCTCGCTATTTTTCCGGCCCAGCCCAGGCTGAGTGAGGTCAATGTGGGTAGCTGGTTTGCAAGTTTCCAGCGAATGGATGGTGAAACCCCCGTCTTAAATGACCAATAGATGTTAAAGAGAAGTTAAACCAGATTAAGAAAAAAGTAATCTATTCCAACCATAAATCCAAAAATAGAATGAATCGTTGATATTAAGAGGAACACGGCTGCCATTACAACAACACAAGTCAAGATTTTTTTTTTAAAAAAAAGAGGACTACTAACTGAGAATGAAGTGATTTTATTTTTTCTTTAGCGAGTTTAATAAAACTGCCAATTACTTACGTATCGTGTTTATCACGGAAAGTGATAATGGTGGAAGGGTTGGGTAGCATATTATGCTACATTTAGGTCGCCGACTGGAAGTTGATAATCCCGGCCCCTTCCATAATCTCCAAACGTAGTAAAATATCTCTCATTTATAAGGATGAAACTCCATGGCTTGGTTGGGATTGAACCCATGTGCTACTGTTTGGAGTATTCAATAATTCTTACCACCACACCACCAACCCTTTCTGTCTATTAGTACATAGGTTTATTAATTTACTTTTATTAATGTTCACTCTTTTTTTTTTAGTACGGAACTCATTGACTAAGTGTAACGATAAATTTCGGCGACAGTATAGACCCCAATTGCATGCGGTATAATGTGACCAAGCAACTATAATAACTGTCGAATCGGTCCTAATATAATTTTTGTTTTCAGTGAAATTGGCATCCATTTTTTTGAACAATGAAAAATCCAGAAAGATGTCTCGATTGCAAATTGAAGCCAGACAGAAGTTTTTACAAAGTGGTGTACCAGAATCTATCAAAAGACAAAGTGAACTTTTAAAGAGGTTAGTATTAGAACGTGACCATGGAGACGGCACGTTATACAATTTGACTCCTATTTGTTAGTATTAGAACGTGACCATTAAGATGTTATACAATTTCAGTCCTATTAACACGAAACTTGGTTTAATATTATTCTAAGGGTGTAAATATAATAACTGAGTCAAATTTAACTTGGGATAAAATTGTTATTTTTGAAAAGAAAAAATCATATGTTTTATCCGTCTATTTAGGGAACAATCATCATAATCAGGCGCGCGCACACAGGTCTTCAGTTGAGGGGGGGGGCGATGGAAGTTCTGAATGTTAATCGACATGGAAGTTAGTAGTATTTATAAACACCAAATTCGAGAAAAGTGTTTCGACGTTCAATTTCTTCAGATCTGGGGGAGTAATCGCTTCTATCGCCCCCCCCCCACGTATTTGCTTCTGATCAGTATATCAGTGGCGTAATAATGAAGCTAAATTTTGATGTGTTCCTAAGAACGTTTTAAAAGACAGGTTTTTCAAGCTATTGACAAATCTGTCTTTTAAAACGGGAGTAGGGAGTAATATTGTGTTACTTTACAAAGCTATGGAATTTCCATCCTCATGAATTCGATATATTTACCACTATTGGAGGACATGGAAGGGGCCGAAATTATTAACGTCCTAAGAGTAGCATAATATGCTACCCAACCTTTCCACCACCATCACTTTCTCTGATGGATACAAAGCACCCTGCCTAAACTGAGCAGTCATCACCACTATGTTTTTTCCAACACACTGATCTTAACCAAAAGGTCCGTTTTACGTACCGGGGTGACCTGGAACGCATACTATCACAGTTCCAGCCAAAGGCCGTGAAGCCTTTTTGGCAACCTCATATCAGCCTATAGGTATCCGCTTAATGGGAAGAATTGTTGTTATTAAGAGGAACACAGCTACAACAACTGATTTTTTTTTTTTTTTTTTTTTTTNTTTTTTTTTGTAACCTAACCCAATATCAGTCCCAACACATCCTATCCAACAAACTTGGTGTTCATATCATCGAGGCATGGCTGAATAAACTTATCCTAACCATATCAATTTGTTCGAATATTGATCAAATTCAACCTTTTCTTTTAATATTCTAAAATTTATTAAAATTGATTTTAATTTGTAGACCAAATTGTAATATTTAAACCCTTAGAATCATATTTAAACAAGTTTTGTGTAAATCGAACAAAAATTGGCAATCTAAAATAACATCTCCGTTACCATATGTTGGGCTCAATGGGACCACAATCTTTAAATTGTTTTTAAATCAAGCTAGCTTATAACCAGCCAACCTTGCAAAACCCTAATAAGCCAATTGTATAAACGTAGTAATAAATGTTCATACTAACATCGAAATTACCCTTTGAGAATAATCGTGGTACAATTAAGTCTATTATTTTTCCGGCCTAACCCAGGCTGGGTGAGGTCAATTTGGATAGCTGGTTTATTAGTTTCTGGCGAACAGAGGATACAACCTCCGTCTCGAATGTTAGATGTTAAAGAAACGTTAAGCAAAAAAAAAGACGATTAAAGAATAATCGTGAAGTTGACCATCACTTCTTCGGTAAATTAAAAAAATATTGAATGAATTCTGTAATTTACTTTTTCCAGACAAGAAGAACTGTTAGAAGAATTGCAATGGTATACTTTCCCTCTTTACAATCATACCCAACAGAAATCAAACTCGCTGATGTGGCGATTACAACTTATCGATAAATTCGGCAAAATTCAAGTGAACAATATTGATTTATTGACAAGTCCAGTGACGACAATTGATCAGTCATTATGGGAAAATGTATTAGATATAAATAGAGAGAGTGAACAAAGTGATGAAATTTGGAGTGAACCTAAAAATGTAAACAAAGCTTTGAATATATTGAAAAAAAGAGTAAGTACTTATTTTATTTCGGACAGTATTCCGAAGTCATAATTTCTTCCAGTCCAATTATGACTCACTAACTTCCACGAAGAAAAATAGGTCATACTTGAGATTGTGAGAAGTTACTTGAGGGTGACATCCTCACGGCCGGTCAATCTGAGCTGGTGGTGTAACATAACACAGAAAGCAACCCTGTAATATCATTATGTTTGCAACTATTGCGTTACTGACGTAATTATATTACAGTACTTGTTGTCAAGGTTCTGAGCGACCCATGTCAATTATCAGCCTCCAAGAGCAGATGTATGATGACAATTAAAAACTTTAGCAGTAGACTACAATTTATTTATAGCTGCACCCTCATACATCTGGCTACCATCAGACACGATGATGCCACTATTGATTGATTGGCTCTTAATAATTTTACCTCTGAATTTCATTTCGATTTATTAGAAGGCTAATTTCAACATATACTTAAAATCTGGATAAAATCGGACGAGTCATTGCGGAGGGCAATTTATTAATGAAAAATATTCATTGGAGATCCCTTTTACTTACTCAGATAAAATAGCGTAATGAACCGTTTGAATCGCCTCAGCTGCAAAAGAATCACCTAGATTACCTAGAATATTATATTATGTTCTAGGTTAGTAGGGTCTGCATTCAAATAAATGGTTTTATTGTGATCTGCATTTCGATTAATTATAGTTTTATATTGTTTAATTGATCCTCGCTCTAGTTTTACTAAAGATATGCGTCAATGTCAGATCTAAGTATCAGCCTTAAGCTAGTTGAAATCAGACGCTCCATAGTCAAAAAATAGTGGCACGTAGAACCAATCTCACGTGTGGTGGCACGTTGAAATCATTTTTCTCGTGGTCTGTTGAAAATATTTTTTATTATTATTATTTTATTCAGTTTAATCTTTTAGTTCTACGAACTGTAGACCTTACTCAAATAATTGACCGCCATGAGACTTATGAACTAATATGGCTTAAAACCAATCAGCTGATTCTATGAAAGTACATGCCAAATTTAATCAAAATCGGATAAGGCGTTAGAGAGTTTTCGGGGTACAAAAAGGCTGTTTGTCTGCAAAAGGCAGACAAACAAAAGAAGAAGAAAAAAATGTCTTAAAAGTAGACCTCACTTCGTATGTTCCAGGTTCCTTCAATAGAAGACACTTCAGTTTATAAGAAAATATTTAAACTTTACAATACAGGTCCAAAGTTAGAATTAGGAGATAGTGGTAGTCAACTTTGGAGTGAAAAATACAAACCAGAATGTCAAACAGATATTTTGGGAAACACTCAGAATGTGGAGAATCTCAAAGTATGGTTGGAGAATAGAAAGAAAGTTCAGAGACAGAGAGGTATGTAAACAACTTGACTTTGAACCTAAAGGAGGTATGTAAACAACTTGACTTTGAACCTATGGAAGGTATGTAAACAACTTGACTTTGAACCTATGGGAGGTATGTAAACAACTTGACTTTGAACCTATGGGAGGTATGTAAACAACTTGACTTTGAACCTATGGGAGGTATGTAAACAACTTAACTTTGAACCTATGGGAGGTATGTAAAAAACTTGACTTTAAACCTATGCGACAGTTACATTTGAACTCGGGCATAGAGAGACAGAGAGGTATGTAAACAAATTGACTTTGAACCTATGGGAGGTATGTAAAAAACATGACTTTGAACCTATGGGAGGTATGTAAAAAACTTGATTTTTAACCTATGAGACAGTTACATTTGAACTCGGGTGTAGAGAGACAGAGAGGTATGTAAAAAACTTGACTTTGAACCTATAGGAGGTATGTAAAAAACTTGACTTTAAACCTATGGGAGGTATGTAAAAAACTTGACTTTGAAACTATGAGAGGTATGTAAACAACTTGACTTTGAACCTATGGGAGGTATGTAAAAAACATTACTTTGAACCTATGGGAGGTATGTAAAAAAAATGACTTTGAACCAATGAGAGGTATGTAAAAAGCTTGACTTTGAACCTATGGGAGGTATGTAAAAAACTTGACTTTAAGCCTATAGGAGGTATGTAAAAAGAATTTGAACCTATAGGAGGTATGTAAAAAACTTGACTTTGAACCTATAGGAGGTATGTAAAAAACTTGACTTTGAACCTATAGGAGGTATGTAAAAAGACTTTGAACCTATAGGAGGTATGTAAAAAACTTGACTTTGAACCTATAGGAGGTATGTAAAAAACTTGACTTTGAACCTATAGGAGGTATGTAAAAAACTTGACTTTGAACCTATGGGAGGTATGTAAAAAGACTTTGAACCTATAGGAGGTATGTAAAAAACTTGACTTTAAACCTAAACAGGTATGTAAAAAACTTGCCTATACCTGAGTTCAAAACTATCTATGAGATAGTTTTGAACTCAGGTATAGATTAAATTTAAATCTAGATATATAAACCAGAAACTTACATATGTATGTGGTAGGGGTTCTCTGTTCCAATACCACAGACCAAACGATAGCAGATAGCGAAAAAAATATAGGAAAGCCCCCCCCNCCCCTCCCCCCCCCAAAAAAAAAAAATCATGTTCTACGGGCCCAAGAAAATTATCAGAACTAAAATATGCCAAGCCGTTTCTGAGTTATTACAAAATTTCTAATTTCTAAAACACGATCATGTGATCTAAAAAAAAAAAAAAAAAAAAAACAATCTGAAAAGCTTTCCTCAGAATGTAGAAGATAGTACTTTTGAAATTTGTATTTAAAAAACAGGTGGATCTGCCCCAAAAGTTTGAAAGCTTCCAATGCGATAGTATATTGATAAAACGATGTAGCCACCGAAGGGAGCAAGCCAGGTTCATTAGGTGACGGTCCTAATTTTTATTTTCTGAAAAGAGCATTTTGTGTCATATGTTAATCATATGTTATCTAACGTGTCCCCCCAGGCCCGGGATTTACTAAGAGGCCCGGTGAAATAATTATCATAATTATTTCACCATTCTCACCTCCATTGACTCCTGGCTTATTTCAAATGGACTCTTCCTAAACACCACCAAAACAAATTATATGTATTTCCACCACTCAAAATTATCAACTCTCCAAAATATTCCAATACAAAATACATTTATTCAAGCTACATCATCCACTAAATTCCTTGGCATTTATCTTTGCAATAATCTAAACTGGAAAATGAACATTGAAGAAATTAAAAGCCGTTTATCTTCAGCTATATATGCAATCAAATCCATCAGGACCCATGTAGGGGAAAATGCAGCCAGAATAACATATTTTTCATATTTTCACTCTATAATGAGTTATGGGCTAACTTTCTGGGGGTTATCTCCAAAATCTAATGAGGTTTTTTTATTACAAAAGAGAGCAGTCCGTGAATTATTCAACACCAACAAAATACAACCATGTAAACCAATTTTTAAAGAGCACAATATTTTAACTCTATACGCACAATTAATTTTAGACATATGCTGCATTGTGCATAAACATAAAAACCTATTTCCAACAGCGGCACATCAATATAACACCAGAAAATCAAATCAATTAATACCATCAAGAGTTGCTATGTTTAAAAACTCTTTTTTAGACACAGGAGTTAGATTATACACACACATTGATGGAAATATTAAAAATCTACCTCTATCCAAATTCAAATCGGAATTGAAAAAGAAATTGGTAGAAATGACACCATACTCCCTTTCAGACTTCATGCAAACATCATAATATTCCAAAATCACTCTCACTCACCTTATACGCATAATACTACCACTGCTCATTCCAAATACTCATTCATTAACCCTAATACTTATATTACTCATCTTCGTCACATACTCACATTTAATCCCAATTTTCTACTCATTTTCTTTTACTCATTCCTATCTCTCACACCCAACATATACTTCATCACTC
>CM022882.1:8321338-8381483 GCA_012654025.1 Pachypsylla venusta | reverse complement strand
AAGTAACATTTTTGTTATCATCCGACAATATTTCATCCTCCCATTTATCTTTGCTCCATACACATACACCCTAATATATGATGTAAGTAACATTTTTGTTATCATCCGACAATATTTCATCCTCCCATTTATCTTTGCTCCTTACACATACACCCTAATAAATAGAAAGTTGTTACTGTAGCAGTGTTTGTTTTAAAATCAACTGCATGCGTCTACTTCGTCTTCACATAATAGTAACATGAGAAGCCAAAAACATTTTTATTTTTACTCATTTATCAAGGAATGAAAGTATACCTAAAGTTGAAACCACTCTTGAATTCCGCCAATTTAAAGGATCATTCATCCATCGTCTATGGCACGTTGAATGCACCAGATCCCGTTAGATCACTATTAAGCAACATCCAGCGAGCTTGTACCATATAGGTGTTCACGTGGGTTCGTGCCCTCGTAATGCTGGCTATTTTTCCTGTCCAACCCAGGCTGGGTGAGGTCAATGTGGTTAACTGGTTTGCAAGTATCCAGCGAGTGGAGGGTAAAACTCCCGTCTTGAATGACCAATAGATGTTAAAGAGACGTTAAGCCAAATTTAAAAAGAAGGAATGCAAGTATACCAAAGTTGAAACCACTCTTGAATTTCGTCAATTGTTTGTATCAATTTAAAGGATCAATCAATTAGTGACAGTGCCGTGACCGGCAAGTGATCCGTCCGGCAGAACTAAAAATATTCTTCCAGGCAGTTGAAGGAACATGTTCATTGTTCATACTAGACCAGCACGTGACAGTGACAGTGCATCACTGTGAGCTCACGATCAGCGAGAATAACTTGCCGTTACTGCTCAGTATAAATACTCCTTGATACACGTGATTTTCGAAATAAACCTCATAAACTTCATCTGATTGTTTGTTATTTCCTCTTCTTATTATTCTGAGCAATTGATTGAAGATGTCTATTTTATTTTTCAACAGACTCGCGAAGTCAATTCAAACCCGTGTCCTCAAATGAGAAATGTATTACCAAGTTATAGCAGTTGTTTACAGAACGACACAACAATCGTCCATAATTCACTCAATTTAGACATCTGTAATAGTTTAGCATCGTGTGCATTCGACTTCAATACGACGAAATTAAATAGTTATATAATGGGACCTTCAGAAGATTCAAAGAGGTAAGATATATTATGAGCGATTATTTAGCAACGGATATTGAAATATTTATTTAATACCTTGTAATGATATGTAATGTACGAACGCATTATATTGTATTATATAGATGATGCCCGCAACTCCCTATGTGTCTTTTCCCGTGGCTGTACAACTCCTTTTAGTTAAAATAATACAGTCTATTTTTTTCTTTGTAAATATCGGAAAATCTGTCATAGCTAGACTATGAATCAAGATAAATTCATCTTGAATTGTTTATGTATTTGTCGATTTTACGCGGGATTTAAGGAATTCTTTTTAGGGCGGGGGACATTCCATTATATTTTGATACCTCTTACTGTTTGCGTTTTGTAATTGTTTCGCCGAAAAGTGTCGTTTTAACGATAACTCGCTTCCGTTTGAAGTTTTTATTCTTGCGTGCCTACATTGTAAAAAAAAATCTGTATTCATTCCAAATTGAGACCATCATTCAGTTACGTCAGTATACGAACTCAATGAGTGAGTATACAAACTGGGCTCTGTGTTTCATAAGTATAGACTAGTGATTCTGTGAACTCCAATAAATCTCGCTCAAAGTGCCACCATTTCGTTGTGAGTGGTCCAATATGGTGCAAAAATAACCTCATTCTATGAATAATGTCCATGCCAAGTTTGATCAATATTGGACAAGGCGTTCGAAACGAAAAGACAACCGAAAAAATCATTGAATGAATATATATTTTTCTTCTTCTTTATTTTGTTTCAGACGTACAAATTCTCTATTCAAAATTGAAAAAGACATCAAAAGTTATCTTTGTCTCAACGAATCTATCAATCATCAAAGTTTTTCGTGTGATTATTATCCTTTGATTCGAACTTTAGCTCGATGTGAACAGATTCGATTTAATAATAATAGCAAGCGATCAAACCGGTTTTTTAATTATTTGAAAAATATTAATATACATATAAGTTCATCACAAATCGATAAGTTATGTTCTATGTTAACATTAGAGTCAGAATTATAAGGGTCGTCGTGTCATCCACTAGACATGGGCACGCGGCGACACAGCGGCTGAAAATAACGACTGGCAGTTTCAAATCTAAATTAAATGGAACTTTACCTTTCACCGACACGATTCGTCCGACCCGGCATATTTTTGTAACTAAGATAATATTTACGAGAGCGGTTCCATAAGTTCGTGGCCTAACCTAGATGGAGAAGGAAAATAAAAACCCACTGTGTCTTATTTTTCAACATAATTATCCTTGACTTCAAAACAAAGATGACCTGTCAAAATCAAATAATCAATATATTTGGATAATTTTACCTCGTATTATTAGGCTCTGTAAGACATGTAAGCACATTGTCAGAACTACAATACATTCAACCCTTGTTAGTTAGGCCATCGCGCCATAAATTTTTGGAATCACCCTCGTATTTTCTGTGTAAGAAATGGTTGTAAATTTTATTTATTGTAAATTTTATTGACAAATTATTAATACATATTTTACGCAACGCTATAATAAATTATTGTATAAATTACCATAAGCTTACTGCTGGTACATCTGATCTGATGGCAAGTATCAATGAGAAAAAAGTATAAAAATTATAACATTTTCTCGTGAGCGATGGTCCGGTCAAACCACCCCAGTGCCCAGGTTCACTCCCGGGTGGGGTAGTATGTTTTTTTGAAATATTATTAAATTTATTTTTAAAAAGGAGAATACTTCTCACGCGCGGTACATAAGTACACGCACCCATTTTTTTTTCTTCTTCTTTTTTTTTTTTTTTTTTTTTTTTTTTTTTTTTNTTTTTTTTTTTTTTTTTTTTTTTTTTTTTTTTTTTTTTTTTTTTTTTTTTTTTTATCAGAGATCACCGTGATTACGCCAGTCATAGTTCTAACCTTATAACTCGGTCTGGTAAAATATTATCAAATAAGAAACAAACAATGTATATATTTATGCTATCGACAACAGTCAAGCTCTGGTATAATACCATTCCAATCATGAAACAATTTATATCGGAGGGAGATCGGACCGAGACGGAACTCATTAAACAATATTCTGCTTCCGTTTTTCTTTTTGAAACAAAGTTCATTCTTCTTCTTGTAGTATAAATTGATGGAGTAAACATTTACATTAAAAAATCAAAGTGGTTATAACCAACCTTCTATTTTTTATAGTCGAAAAAATCTTCGGAAATTGACAGTGAGATCAGATGTATTTTGTACTCCCACAACGGCTGATAACATAAAATCCACTCCGTGACTTACCGTTACCGTGTTATAGTTTCAATTATCATAAATTCAACGAACAATTCGAGATTTTGAAAACGGATTGTATTGAAGGATTAAGCATGTCGAAAGACAGTTGTAGATGAACTTTCAGCCTACTGATTACGAGTCGGACACTCTTACTGATTAACTACTGAGGCTTTTATTTGACACGTAGATCCCTAGTGTCCAAAGAGCCCCGCATACGCAAGTAACCCCGATTGACCGCACCCATTACAATACCAATTTATTTCTTGTTACTCATATTCTATGTAAATAAAAATAGAGAATCCCGTTTTATATTGAAACCTATGGTCTATCCTTTTCTCATCACCAATTGAGGAACATTCAAGCAAAAACCTTCTTTATGTGCCGTCTCCATCATGAATATTGACTTTCCTCATAACAAGGTGAATCCTCTAGCCCGCTGCTCTTAGCAAGTCATAAGATATGAACAATCGAATCATTCACGTAGATTACGCAACCAAGATATTCTTCTTCCTACTGAACTTCCTTTTCATTGCATTACTATTATTATTGGTAAAAAAATAATTCAATTCCAAGCCACTTCGCCCGTACTATTAATATTGGCAAAATAATTCCATTCCAAGCCATTTTCACTGTATTATCAATATTGACAAAATAATTCTCTTTCAAGCCATTTTCACCGTACTATGATGACGTCAGAAATAATAAAAAAAAGAACTTCTTTTGGTTCTATTCTCCTAATACAAATTTTCAATTTTTCACCACCTCATTAAAATAAAACTAACCAGGAAGGTGCTGCTACATAAGCGGATTTTTCTAGAACTATGTTCATTTACACAAATTTTAAAGAATAAAATTTGTATAAATTAAAGTAGTTCTAGAAAAATCCGCTTATGTAGCAGCACATTCCTGGTTAGTTTTGCTTTAATGAAATGGTGAAAAATAGAAAATTTGTATTAGGAGAATAGAACCAAAAGGAATTCTTTTTTTAATATTTCTGACGTCATCAAATAGTACAACCAAAATGGCTTGGAATTGACTTGTTTTGCGAATATTAATAGTACAGTCAAAATGGCTTGGAATGGAATTTTTTTGCCAATATTAATAGTACGGGAAAAGTGGTTTGAATTTTTTTTGCCAATATTTATAGTACGTGCGAAATGGCTTGAAATAGAATTCTACAATTGTTTTCCAAAAAACGCCTCGTTTTTCTGGTACTTTTTTTCATTTTTCAAAGATTCATTATTGAAAATAATAACCAAAATAAACAAGTCAAAATTAACATATCAGAAGACTTGAATTTACAAGTTGATATTTTGTATATTTTTCTATAATTAACTGACAATAAAAAAAAAAGTAATTAAAAATACATACTAGTAGTTCTGTGCCGCCATGAGGCCCCGTATGATCCAAGAGGGTCCACAAACTTATCAGCTAATTCTATGAATATACCCGCCATATTTCATCAAAATCGGACTAGGTGTTCGAGAGTTATCGTGGAAATAACAGAAAGACAAACAGAAATTTAAAGAAAAATCGTAGAGTTAAAACTGGACCACACTTCTGGCTAATTAAAAAATCTCGTCATTAATAGGAAGAGCATTTATAACTAGCAGTTCTGCGAACTGTAGATCTCACTAAAATAATGGGGCAGCATAAGGCTCCTGGTGGTCCAATATGAACCACAGAAAAATCGTGGCGTTAAAACTTGACTTCAGTTCGTTCGGTCAATTATGTCCTCAAAGGTCTTCGTCTCAGGACAACTTGAAGACCATCTCTACGAGTTATAAAAAAAAAAATTCCAATTTCTTGGTTGCTTTTACTTTATCTTTCCATACACGAAGTATAGGAAAATTAAGTATTGTATTGGTGATAAATGTTATTATTATTATTATATTTTTTTTTTTTTCAAGAAGCGCCTTCACCCGGTCTACTTCAGATGTTTACTATAATCACAGGATGCCCCGAATAACTTGACGAGTTTAACATGTTTACTAACAACTCATAACTTGTCGTAAATTGTTGATGTCATTTTCTTACCAACCGAAGGGTAATTAGTTACAATGGAGTCGTGGACCCCTGAGCATCGTGCATTAGTTGTAGAGACATTTTTCAAAAGTGGCCATTACTCAGAGAAAGTTTTGTTCTCACTAGCGGATTAGATCACGTGGGAGGGTTCCTACAATACCATACTGCAATGGTTTCAAAATTTCAGAGAGACTGGTTCTGCAACTGTTAGAACACATGAAAACGTCGAAACTGTGCGACGTGCAATACAACAGAGTCCTCGCATAACTGAAAATGTATTGCACAAATGATTCATGTGTTCAATAAATCATACATCAAAATAAATCGTCATTTCTTTTCTTTCAAATAAAACAAAAATTGCTGTTCTATCTCAAAAAATGCACGTGTAGTATCATTTTTAAAATCATCAGGTTTTTCTGGCGCACCCTGTAATTAGGTGCAGTTTCGAATAAATTCATGTTTTTTGAGATCTTTGTAAAAAGAAATGCCTCAGTGTGGATGTCGACGTGGAAACGACATCGAGTGAAAAGCCTTCGAATGAAATCTGTATGAAACAAATTATTTTTCTACGATGCAGTTTCTATCACAGGGACTAGATTTAAACCTAATGCTGCTGCTGGGCCTGAATTAGAAGCTGTCAAAATTGAATCTAAAGCTTGCTGTACAGTCTGTTCAACACTATCACTAGAATCACTGAAATCAGAGACAAAATAGATAACAATTAATATCAACAAGGTATCAGATCAGCTCAATCAATTGAAGAGGTGAATTGCACTAAGCCATTTTAGACAACTTTTAAAAAAAACATACCTTTGTGTTTAATATTTTTTAAAAAATAAGAGTTTTTCTAATATAAATGGAAAACATGAATTTACTCTCTTTTTTTTAAAAAAAAAAATACGCTTAGGGCCTATTCACGCTGTCCGTTTATTTACTGGATGCCCAGTGGCAGGGTGGTTCAAATGGAGCTGTTCACATTGCATCCGATCCGTTTTCCAGTAAAAAAACGGATCGGACGCTCAGATCCTCATCACACCATCCGTTTGTTTTACGGATGCACTTTTAATTTCAATCAGTAGTGCTCTTGATTCTGTTCTGTGATGAAGAGTATTAGACTTTTTTATTTCAGAAAGTAATATGTCAGCTTAAATAGGAAATAGACATTCTGAAATAATTGAAAAACTCAAAGACTCGTCACTTCTTAATTCACTGATCAACGTATGAAAAACTCCATTCGATAGTTTTTTTTGACAAATTAGATGAACCCAATATTTTCTTTTCTTTCTGCGATTTTTCTGCTTATTGTAAAACTACCACAGGACTATAACTTCGTCGTCGTCCAACACGTCCATCCTGCAACGCTGTCTTGAAAAGAAAGAGAAAAAACGGACGTAAAAAAAAAAAAAAAGGATAGTGTGAGCAGGAGTAAAAAATATAGAATCACATCCAGTAAAAAAAAAAAAAAACGGACAGTGTGAACAGGCTCTCAGTATGGTTTGGAAAAATAAAAGCTTCTTAGGCTATTCAAAATTTGCCGCCCCTCCTGACATTTACAATTTGATACGCTAGTTCACAATCATAATTATTANTTTTTTTTGGGGGGGGGGCTATTCTCGGTAATTTTTCTTTTAGTTTGCCCAGAAAAAAAAGCAAAAATACCCGCTAAATAGTGTCATTTTTGGCGGTAACTTGCTCCCACTTGAACTTTATTTTTTTTCCTTTCTTATTTTTGCACCTAAATACTAAAAGGGACCTGTGTGCCAATTTTCAAGTCTCTACGTTTAGTCATCGTGGAGCTACGTTGATTATCAGTCAGTACGTCAGTCAGTCAGTATACCAACTGGGCTTTGCGTTTTATAAGTATAGATAAAAGTAACTCGGAGCTCCTAGAGTTCCACGTTTTTTTTCTTATCAGTGATGACCTAGGGAAATCCCAACGTAACAATCTAGTTGATTTCACAAAGTTCCGAGTAATATCAACGTACTCGGAATTTGGTATTTTGATTACTGATTAAATCAAATATTCAATCAATCCTCATGATCATCAGATTATAACTAGTAGTTCCGTAAACTATAGATCTCACTCAATTCAATATTCAATCAATCCTCATGAGCATTAGATTATAACTAGTAGTTCCGTAAACTATAGATCTCACTCAATTCAATATTCAATCAATCCTCATGAGCATTAGATTATAACTAGTAGTTCCGTAAACTATAGATCTCACTCAATTCAATATTCAATCAATCCTCATGAGCATTAGATTATAACTAGTAGTTCCGTAAACTATAGATCTCACTCAATTCAATATTCAATCAATCCTCATGAGCATTAGATTATAACTAGTAGTTCCGTAAACTATAGATCTCACTCAATTCAATATTCAATCAATCCTCATGAGCATTAGATTATAACTAGTAGTTCCGTAAACTATAGATCTCACTCAATTCAATATTCAATCAATCCTCATGAGCATTAGATTATAACTAGTAGTTCCGTAAACTATAGATCTCACTCAATTCAATATTCAATCAATCCTCATGAGCATTAGATTATAACTAGTAGTTCCGTAAACTATAGATCTCACTCAATTCAATATTCAATCAATCCTCATGAGCATTAGATTATAACTAGTAGTTCCGTAAACTATAGATCTCACTCAATTCAATATTCAATCAATCCTCATGAGCATTAGATTATAACTAGTAGTTCCGTAAACTATAGATCTCACTCAATTCAATATTCAATCAATCCTCATGAGCATTAGATTATAACTAGTAGTTCCGTAAACTATAGATCTCACTCAATTCAATATTCAATCAATCCTCATGAGCATTAGATTATAACTAGTAGTTCCGTAAACTATAGATCTCACTCAATTCAATATTCAATCAATCCTCATGAGCATTAGATTATAACTAGTAGTTCCGTAAACTATAGATCTCACTCAATTCAATATTCAATCAATCCTCATGAGCATTAGATTATAACTAGTAGTTCCGTAAACTATAGATCTCACTCAATTCAATATTCAATCAATCCTCATGAGCATTAGATTATAACTAGTAGTTCCGTAAACTATAGATCTCACTCAATTCAATATTCAATCAATCCTCATGAGCATTAGATTATAACTAGTAGTTCCGTAAACTATAGATCTCACTCAATTCAATATTCAATCAATCCTCATGAGCATTAGATTATAACTAGTAGTTCCGTAAACTATAGATCTCACTCAATTCAATATTCAATCAATCCTCATGAGCATTAGATTATAACTAGTAGTTCCGTAAACTATAGATCTCACTCAATTCAATATTCAATCAATCCTCATGAGCATTAGATTATAACTAGTAGTTCCGTAAACTATAGATCTCACTCAATTCAATATTCAATCAATCCTCATGAGCATTAGATTATAACTAGTAGTTCCGTAAACTATAGATCTCACTCAATTCAATATTCAATCAATCCTCATGAGCATTAGATTATAACTAGTAGTTCCGTAAACTATAGATCTCACTCAATTCAATATTCAATCAATCCTCATGAGCATTAGATTATAACTAGTAGTTCCGTAAACTATAGATCTCACTCAATTCAATATTCAATCAATCCTCATGAGCATTAGATTATAACTAGTAGTTCCGTAAACTATAGATCTCACTCAATTCAATATTCAATCAATCCTCATGAGCATTAGATTATAACTAGTAGTTCCGTAAACTATAGATCTCACTCAATTCAATATTCAATCAATCCTCATGAGCATTAGATTATAACTAGTAGTTCCGTAAACTATAGATCTCACTCAATTCAATATTCAATCAATCCTCATGAGCATTAGATTATAACTAGTAGTTCCGTAAACTATAGATCTCACTCAATTCAATATTCAATCAATCCTCATGAGCATTAGATTATAACTAGTAGTTCCGTAAACTATAGATCTCACTCAATTCAATATTCAATCAATCCTCATGAGCATTAGATTATAACTAGTAGTTCCGTAAACTATAGATCTCACTCAATTCAATATTCAATCAATCCTCATGAGCATTAGATTATAACTAGTAGTTCCGTAAACTATAGATCTCACTCAATTCAATATTCAATCAATCCTCATGAGCATTAGATTATAACTAGTAGTTCCGTAAACTATAGATCTCACTCAATTCAATATTCAATCAATCCTCATGAGCATTAGATTATAACTAGTAGTTCCGTAAACTATAGATCTCACTCAATTCAATATTCAATCAATCCTCATGAGCATTAGATTATAACTAGTAGTTCCGTAAACTATAGATCTCACTCAATTCAATATTCAATCAATCCTCATGAGCATTAGATTATAACTAGTAGTTCCGTAAACTATAGATCTCACTCAATTCAATATTCAATCAATCCTCATGAGCATTAGATTATAACTAGTAGTTCCGTAAACTATAGATCTCACTCAATTCAATATTCAATCAATCCTCATGAGCATTAGATTATAACTAGTAGTTCCGTAAACTATAGATCTCACTCAATTCAATATTCAATCAATCCTCATGAGCATTAGATTATAACTAGTAGTTCCGTAAACTATAGATCTCACTCAATTCAATATTCAATCAATCCTCATGAGCATTAGATTATAACTAGTAGTTCCGTAAACTATAGATCTCACTCAATTCAATATTCAATCAATCCTCATGAGCATTAGATTATAACTAGTAGTTCCGTAAACTATAGATCTCACTCAATTCAATATTCAATCAATCCTCATGAGCATTAGATTATAACTAGTAGTTCCGTAAACTATAGATCTCACTCAATTCAATATTCAATCAATCCTCATGAGCATTAGATTATAACTAGTAGTTCCGTAAACTATAGATCTCACTCAATTCAATATTCAATCAATCCTCATGAGCATTAGATTATAACTAGTAGTTCCGTAAACTATAGATCTCACTCAATTCAATATTCAATCAATCCTCATGAGCATTAGATTATAACTAGTAGTTCCGTAAACTATAGATCTCACTCAATTCAATATTCAATCAATCCTCATGAGCATTAGATTATAACTAGTAGTTCCGTAAACTATAGATCTCACTCAATTCAATATTCAATCAATCCTCATGAGCATTAGATTATAACTAGTAGTTCCGTAAACTATAGATCTCACTCAATTCAATATTCAATCAATCCTCATGAGCATTAGATTATAACTAGTAGTTCCGTAAACTATAGATCTCACTCAATTCAATATTCAATCAATCCTCATGAGCATTAGATTATAACTAGTAGTTCCGTAAACTATAGATCTCACTCAATTCAATATTCAATCAATCCTCATGAGCATTAGATTATAACTAGTAGTTCCGTAAACTATAGATCTCACTCAATTCAATATTCAATCAATCCTCATGAGCATTAGATTATAACTAGTAGTTCCGTAAACTATAGATCTNTTGATGGTAGCCAGATGTATGAGACTGTTGCTCTAAATAAGTTTTTGTTGGTTGTCAAGTTTTATCAATCAATAGTGGCATAATCGTGTATGATGGTAGCCAGATGTATGAGACTGTTGGTCTAAATAAGTTTTTGTTGGTTGTCAAGTTTTATCAATCAATAGTGGCATAATCGTGTATGATGGTAGCCAGATGTATGAGACTGTTGCTCTAAATAAGTTTTTGTTGGTTGTCAAGTTTTATCAATCAATAGTGGCATCATCATGTCTGATGGTAGCCAGATGTATGAGACTGTCGCTCTAAATAAGTTTATGTTGGTTCTCAAGTTTTATCAATCAATAGTGACATCATCGTGAATGGTAGCCAGATTCATGAGACTGCAGCTCCAAAGAAATTGTTGTTTGCTGCTAAAATTTATCAATCAATCAATAATGGCAGAAATTTCTTGATTATTAAAATGCTTACCTGCCCTAGAATAGTCAGGTCGTAAATTCCACGAGAGAGCATTGAAATGTGGAAACTGCCAAGTGAAGAGGATACCAGATAGAAGAAAAGCACCCATTTCAAGAGATCCAGTACAGGAAGCCCATCCCATCAAAGGAGGGATAGCACCCACTGAAAAAAATGGTTAAATTAATATAGGATACAAATAAAAGCATTCGGTGAGGTATAAACTGGTCACAGGTCTCTATTGATACTGCAATTATCACTGCGACCTTTAATTAAATCTATTTTGAACAGCGGCGTGGATGGAGTTAGATTAGAACCAACAGCGTGCTGATTACGAATCCACCGCCTCAAACAACTAAGCTGCTGAGGATTTTAAAGTCAACGATACCAGGTGTTCCCAAGCGGTCACCTATCCGAGTACTGGCCACGTAACGTTGCTTAACTTCAGCGAGAACTGGTGTATTCAACGTTGTAGATCGTTGGCTGAGAAAAGCTAGAATAAGTGACAATTATTTGGACAACATATCTAACATCAACTAAACATGCCAATTTTGGACAAATTATTGTTCGAAGTATCGAATCTGTCACTCGAGAGCATCCGACATCGACAGTCAAACTCTTGCTCCAAAATATACAAAGAATATCATCTCGTCTATTACTCCAAATTTTTCCAGAAAATTCTCAAAAATCCAAACATAATGTAGCAAAATAAATTTTCAACAGGCCTTTCAAAATTTAAATATGATATCCATAAAAACTTTTAAAACAATTGGCAAATACCCAAACTTGAATTGATTTATTATCGATATTTTTAAAAAAAATAAAAAAAAAAGGTAACCAACCACTAGACGAGGTTAATGCCTAAGGCATTTTCTACCACCTAACCCTTAGAGCTCTATTTTTATGTGGTCAAATAGGTACTCAAATTAATGAGGAAAAGAGACCTGCCTGATTGAANAAAAATTTTTTTTTTTTTTTTTGTAAGAAATTGCTATTTTTCTCCCTTAGAAGATTATTATTGCATGGAAGTTTTCCAAATGTGAGCACTATTCATTTTCGAGATTCGAAAATTCATGTTTTCAACTCCACAAAGACGTCTCGGAGCCAGAGTGTGAATCACCCTCAGCGTACACCAAGGAAGTGCCGGGTTCGATTCCAGGTCAGGTCGAAAATTTGAAAAAGGATTTTTTGTGGAATTTTCTATTTGGTCTGGTTGTGTTTGGTCATCCGAAACTTAGGTTAACTCAGCCTCCTGCTGAGGACAATTGAGTAGCTATGTTAATAGCAACAAGTGGTAGCATTATAAGGTAATGTAGTATTAGGCTCAGTCAACGATCATACCACGTTAAATACACCAATTCCCGTCAGATCAAGATTGTTGAAACTTACCGACAGAACCCACCCAAGTATTGGCTATACTAATTCTTTTCATAGGAGTATAAACAAAAGTGTAAAGAACCAAATTAAATACACCTAACGCAGCCGTCAATCCATTGATACCAAAGTATAACATGACTGTACCTACTGTACTCGACACCAAAGCAAAGCCTAACGCATGTAATGGTCTGAAACAAAAAAATCGAATGTTGATAAAAGTCGGTCGACGGTAAATGACAACAGTAGTTAGGTATCACGATTGAGTATGTATGGCAAATAAATAAAAGTTGGTCGACGGTAAGTGGCAATAGTACCTAGGTATCACGATTGAGTATGCATGGTAAATTTAATAAAAGTCGGTCGACGGTAAGTGGCAATAGTACCTAGGTATCACGATTGAGTATGCATGGCAAATTTAATAAAAGTCGATCGACGGTAAGTAGCAATTGTCACAATTGAGTATGCATAGCAAATTTAATAAAAATCGGTCGACGGTATGTGTCAATAGTACCTAGGTATCACGATTGAGTATACATAGCAAATTTAATTAAAGTCGATCTACGGTAAGTGGCAATAGTACCTAGGTATCACGATTGAGCATGCATAGCAAATTTAATAAAAGTCGATCGACGGTAAGTGGCAATAGTACCTAGGTATCACGTTTGAGTATACATAGCAAATTTAATAAAAGTCGATCGATGGTAAGTGGCAATAGTACCTAGGTATCACGATTGAGTATGCATAGCAAATTTAATAAAAGTTGGTCGACGGTAAGTGGCAATAGTACCTAGGTATCACGATTGAGCATGCATAGCAAATTTAATAAAAGTCGATTGACGGTAAGTGGCAATAGTACCTAGGTATCACGATTGAGCATGCATAGCAAATTTAATAAAAAAGTCGATCGACGGTAAGTGGCAATATCACGATTGAGTATGCATAGCAAATTTAATAAAAATCGGTCGACGGTATGTGTCAATAGTACCTAGGTATCACGTTTGAGTATACATAGCAAATTTAATAAAAGTCGATCGACGGTAAGTGTCAATAGTACCTAGGTATCACGTTTGTCAATAGTACCTAGGTATCACGTTTGAGTATACATAGCAAATTTAATAAAAGTCGATCGACGGTAAGTGGCAATAGTACCTAGGTATCAAGACTGAGTATGCATAGCAAATTTAATAAAAGTCGGTCGACGGTAAGTGGCAATAGTACCTAGGAATCACGATTAAGCATGCATAGCAAATTTAATAAAAGTCGATTGACGGTAAGTGGCAATAGTACCTAGGTATCACGACTGAGTATGCATAGCAAATTTAATAAAAGTCGGTCGACGGTAAGTGGCAATAGTACCTGGGTATCACGATTGAGTATGCATAGCAATTAATAAAAGTCGATCGGCGGTAAGTGGCAATAGTACCTAGGTATCACGATTGAGCATGCATAGCAAATTTAATAAAAATCGGTCGACGGTAAGTGGCAATTAATTAAGACTGTTGAAAATAAGATACAGTGGGTTTTTATTTTCCTTCTCCATCTAGATTAGACCACGAACTTATGGAACCGCCCTCGTAATGGGATAAGAAAACTTACGACAATATTCCACGGACTAGAACACGATTTTTGGTTCGTGACATTTGTGCATCAAAAGGAACTTCATGGTATTGGTTAATGGAGTTTGCCGCTGCAGAAACTAAGCCAGTTCCCACAGAACAGATTAGAAATGAAGATAGTTCAAAAGGTGCAGGTGCCATGGCATAACCTGCCATTGAAGTAAGTACGACTAGAGCTGGAAACGAAAAAAAAAAAGAGATTCTTATATTGATTATTTAACACATAATTTTTAACACAACAGGGTTATTATTTAACACAACAGGGTTCGCACGCGTGAACACAACAGGGTTACTCGGTGGGACTGTTGGATATGAAAAATGGGGCCCCAGCCATTGGTTCTCAAGGTCCTATAAGGTTTGACACGCCCCCAGAGTTCGATACCGCGTGTCCAAACCGGTTTAATTATATTTTTTATAATAGCAACTTATTATAAAAAAAGAGAGATGATACTATTAAGAAAGTCACCCCTGGATAGGGGGACTTGAAAGAATACTTCCAAGGCACCCAAGTGCATGCCCGTCGTAAAAGGCGACAAAGGGTAGGGTCGGAACCGATATCTTTTCCATTACCCATGCAGAAAGCAAGAAGCTACTACATTATCCGTATCTTGGCCTACATCTTGGCCCCCAAGATGGTTGGTTCTTCGTACCGGGGCTACCCGTGCCCTCGGGCACGGCCAAAGACCATCAACACCGTTCCGACGACAACTCACTGTGTTTTTCCTCCGTTTGACCCAGCCGTGCTGCTCCAGATACTTCCTCAAAGAGTTGTTATATAAATCCTTGCTAAATCCTGAAGTATCTGATCGTTGTCGTCTATGTATACTGGCTGCTCATGATGTAAATCATGAGCAGCCAGCAACTGTCCATCATTTATCTATCCATCAAACCCAACTATTCTAGAACCGTCAGCATTATGGACAGATCCTGTTGGAGAGGCGGCCTTTCTTGGCCTGAAGACACAGTGAGAGTCGTTGAGAACGTTAACAACAACAACATTTTCCGTAAGGATTCTCAAGTATCAACAACTCATGGCGAGTTGTTGCAAACCAGTCCCATGGCTGTTGACCTATGATGAAAAAAAATACAATCGAAATTTCTTCAAATCCGATTTTGACTTACTCAACCATGGTTCTCAAGAGCTAGAGACTTGGTATGTAGGTACCATTTAGGCATAATTCTACGTCAAAAACTTTCGTCACTGTCACGCCATAAATATAGGATATCATACTTAAAACAAAAATTGATTTTTCAATTTTACGTATGATGAAAAGTGAAATATCAAATTTTTGTCACATTGTCAGGTTTTTTTTTTTTTTTTTTTTTTTTTTTTTTTTTTTTTTTTTTTTTTTTTTTNTTACTCGTGTCAGGTCTACGTCAACCTTGTCATTGTGACTCCTAATATACTTACTCGTGTCAGGTCTACGTCAACCTTGTCATTGTGACTCCTACTATACTTACTCGTGTCAGGTCTACGTCAACCTTGTCATTGTGACTCCTAATATACTTACTCGTTTCAGGTCTACGTCAACCTTGTCATTGTGACTCCTACTATACTTACTTGTTTCAGGTCTACGTCAACCTTGTCATTGTGACTCCTAATATACTTACTCGTGTCAGGTCTACGTCAACCTTGTCATTGTGACTCCTAATATACTTATATACTTACTCGTGTCAGGTCTACGTCAACCTTGTCATTGTGACTCCTAATATACTTACTCGTGTCAGGTCTAAGTCAACCTTGTCATTGTGACTCCTAATTTACTTACTCGTGTTAGGTCTACGTCAACCTTGTCATTGTGACTCCTAATATACTTACTCGTGTCAGGTCTACGTCAACCTTGTCATTGTGACTAATATTCCTGTACAATTGATTTATCTTTTCTCTGTCTACTACTTTTGTCAGTGGTGACTCCAGTAATGATATACTTACTCGGAAGTCTCGCTTTCGACAATTTCAAATAACATCCCGGCAACTGTTTCCATTGTACGGTAACTTCTCTCCAATCTGATTCCTGTACAATTGATTTATCTTTTCTCTGTCTACTACTTTTGTCAGTGGTGACTCTAGTAATGATATACTTACTCGTAAGTCTCGCTTTCGACAATTTTAAATAACATCCCGGCAACTGTTTTCATTGTACGGTAACTTCTCTCCAATCTGATTCCTGTACAATTGATTTATCTTTCCTCTGTCTACTACTTTTGTCAGTGGTAACTCTAGTAATGATACACTTACTCGTAAGTCTCGCTTTCGACAAGTTCAAATAACATCCCGGCAACTGTTTCCATTGTACGGTAACTTCTCTCCAATCTGATTCCTGTACAATTGATTTATCTTTCCTCTGTCTACTACTTTTGTCTGTGGTGACTCTAGTATTGAGCGGTGGGGAAACATTTTTGGTTTGGACGGGGTTGTTAAGAGGAGTCGTGATGGTAACTGCAACATTATGTCGAAGTACAGAATTGTCTGAAGATTTAACTCGAGTTGAGGTGGGAAGGTCTGGTTGAGGAACAGCTTTTGCTGATATTTTTTTGGAGGTCTGAAAACAAAGAAGTAAACTATTATACTGGTCTGTAAACATTGCTCTAGTTCAAAACGAAACAGCAAATTACTCGTAGAAGCATTAACAGCCTCAGCGGTTTAACAGCTTCAGTAGCTTAAGACTCAGTAGAACAAGAACAACAACCTCAGAAGCTCAAACAGCCTCAGTAGAACAACAAAAATCCAACTCCACTGAAATGTACTGATAGGATGAAAATGAAAAAATAAAATTACCATTTTTGTAGAGCAATTCTTATTTCACACAAAACATTAGACGACAAAATTCAATTCTTTTAGAAACCTCGTCCGTAGTCAATTGAGACTGGGTGCCGTCAAATGAGACTAGATTCCAACTTGTCTATCACATTTATAGATAAATATTTATTTCGAATTGTATAACCTTGATGTAAAGAAAACTGAGCTGTATTGTTTTCACGTTCAGAAAAACAACTTAATTAAGCTGGCACATGATAAACAAAAATGATAAGAAATCATAGGAGAAGCCTTTCTATGTTTACTCAAAGCGAAAATAGAGGAAGTGAAGAATTGATATTGAAAACTTTTCTTGGATGAATGAATAACAGTGAGAGATGTGGAGGGAGTCTAAATGGCGAATAATGAAAGACAGAGGGCAATTTTAACAAGCCTGAACGAAGTCAAAATATCGATTTTTTAATCTTCGACCTTATAATGGCTGGTTTTACGCACCCGGACGATCTGGAACACATATCATCACAGTGCCAGGCCAAGGTACATCAAAACCTTTTCGTTAACCTTATATCAACCTGTAGCTATCATTTTTCCAACCCTGAATCTAGAATTGTTTTTAAGAGGAACACCGCCACAACAACAACAACAACATTTTCTTACCTTCCTCATCCTTTAAAAAGGTAACTATTGAAATAGGCTGAAATTTTTGATGTTGAGTTTTCATCAGGTTTTTCAAAAATCAGCCACAATTTTGTGATGAGCTGAAATTTGCGAGGGAAAAAATAGTTCAACAGCCTATAATTTTAAAAGGAACCATACTTGTGATTTTATACTTCTTGATGTAAAATATTAAAATTAGTCAGACGATATATTGATCGTCGAAATCGGTTAAGTCAATCTTTGGCAATCCAGATTGTCAATACTTCCGATATAGCGGCCGCTCCTGATACCAATTTCGTATTTTGACTCTAGACTCAGTTCTAGAAAACCTACTGAGATAATTGAGGTGTCTATTTTTTCTAGAATTGATCGAGTATTTCTAAGATGCATAAATTGTCAAAATTTATGCATCATAAATTGTCAAAATTTTCAAGATTTCTCATATAGCGGCTTAATTTTGGTATCAATTTCAAGTTTTGACTCTGGCTTGAGTTCTAGAAACTCGATGGAGACAGTTGAGGTGTCTTTGAGTTCTAGAAACTCGATCGAGACAGTTGAGATGTCTTTTATTTGATTTAGAATTAAACGAGTATTCTAACGGCGCATAAAGTGTTAAAATTGGTACAGCTCATTTTTCAAAGATCGGCTATAACTTTATGATGATTCCATAAAATGGTCTCAACTAATATTTAAATCAGCAAAAATTATGTATCCTTTGGTAAGTAATTTTCCGTGTACGCGTTTTCATGAATCTTGTCTAATGAGAGTACGGCAAGAGCTAAAGCTTGAAATTAGTTCGAAAGCTGGTAAGCACATCAACTTTGTGCATAAAACAACAAGTCACAAAACTTTTCTATCATAATGTACCGTTGGCAGTCCACTTTTTTTATAAAAAAGATCGTTCTCGTTTTTTTTTTCTTTTTTTATATAGGTACTTATGTTGTTGTTAAAGCGGTGTTCCGGGGTCCTGATGAATAGCTCACTCGTGCAGTGCTGGGACAGATTGCTATCATATAGCTGACAGTGGGACAGAGAGGGAAGGGTGAGTTTAGTTGTTAAGCAATCGATGGGGTTTCAACCCCACTATTAGTTAGAGTTTGAGTCCAACATAACATCCACGCCACTCGACTTGGGTCTTTGTCTGGCTGCTGACTGCGGCTGGACAAATATTTTCCGGTCGAGAAGTGGGGTGTATATTTTGAAGATTCCCATCCTCGTCTCCCCCTGTTGTCAGCAAATTCGGTTAGGGATAAAAAAAAAAGCGGTGTTCCTCTTAAAATCAACTATTTTCCCCATTTTTACACCCAGGTTTGGAATAATGGTAGAAATAGGTTAATATGAGGCAAACGAAAATGTTTTAATGGCCCTTGGCTGGAACTGTGATAGTGTGCGTTCCAGGTCGTCCTGGTGGGTAGAACTGGTGGACGTGAGGACGTTGATATCTAGGTATAGATGGTGAATGATCCTCACTCCATCTGAAATTATTAATTGACTCTAGTCAATCAGTATTNTTTTTTTTTTTTTTTTTTTTTTTTTTTTTTTTTTTTTTTTTTTTTTTTTTTCAGATGAAAGAGGTCAAAAAAATTGATGAAGTTTTTGGAAATTGATCCCCTACTTCCAAAACCATTTTAAGAGAACAATGGAACTTTCCATAGAGGTTGTAATAAGATTAGAAATTATGCAATCTTTTAATGACTTTAGGTAAAGAATTAATCTTTACCCAGTGATAAATGCAATAATAAGTGGGATAAGTAATTTGCATTGATAAAAGACTAAAAGTGGAGCTAAGAAAATTCCAGTGATAACAAAATAACCTCATTATGAATATGAACATTTTGTAAGATAACCTCAGAATGCATTGTCCTGACCCTCATTTCCTTTGACGGTAAAACAAAGGAATTTATTTGCATCGTTTTTCTTAAAAAATTTAGATTATTTTTTCCCCCTTAAAACGAATCATTGACCAATGCAGCATTTGATTCAATTCTCTTTTAATATTATTGTCTTACTTTATTTCATTATTTTCAGAAAAGGAATTCTACAAGTTAATAAATTTAAAATTTCTAGGTACGTATAATCTAGAAAACCGTTCGTCTGTCGCTCACCAAGTTTGATGATATTTAATATGTAGATCCTAGATGGGGACTAGTTCGCCCTTGGAGTTTTGCGTTGCTACCACTCTCGTGCAACAGGTTCCGTACCCCTTCCATCTAACGGACAGTAATATCAGATATTGACTTCCAAGGCAATTTTTCACATCAATATTTGATATTTTTTATTCAAGTTACGTAGAATCCAAATATTGAATAAAGAAACATTCGTAGGTACGCCGTAAGTGTCATTTTTGTCACTTAACATTGACCGACTTCAATAAAAATTTGGTTCACACTTAAAAAAAAAAAACTTTTTCCTAGATTGTAAGATTTTTTTTTTTTTTTTTTTTTTTTTTGGATTGTACATGTTTCGAGAACAACTTCAACTATTTTGGATCTTTTTTCTTTGCTTAACGTCGTTTTCACATCTATGGTCATTCGAGACGGGATTTTTACCCTCCATTCGCTAAAAACTTGCAGCCTGGGTTGAGCCAGGAATAGCCAGCATTACGAGGGCTTAAACGAGGTAACCCACCAAAACTTCGCTGGATGATTTACTTCAGTGATTTTAAGAGAACTGGTGTATTCAACGTGCCATAAACCTGACTTATTTTGGTTCATTACTATAAGTGATAAACTGTGGCCACCGACGGAAGCAACTCAGCTTCATTAGGTGACAGTTCTAAACCCGTATAAATAAATACAGAAAGTTTGGTGATAGGAAGGGCATCCAATCTTTAAAATACTCTACTTCAAACCAAAGATGAAAAGTCATCAGCAAAATGCAGTTTCTATGGATACAGTGAGAAACAAGCGAGGGTTGCTGTGGTACAGCTAGAGAAAGTAGGCTCAGAACGAAAGGTTGTGGCATGGAAGAATTAATAAAAGCAAAGCCAACCCCAAATATAATTTGGAAAATGTGAAACTAAAAAAGTTTTTAAAAAAATATGGTACCCCACTTAACACAAACTCATTTATATCTACAAATGAGTTTTCAAGTGGAGTACCATATTTCTTTATTTTATTTTCAATATTGTATATTTCTTGAATTATGTAACCGAATACATGGTTAAATAAAGAAAATATGTTAATAAAAAAAAAAAATTAGAAAATGCTAAAGCCAAACTTTTAAACCAAAATGAGGTCTAGTTTTAACTCACATCCATCAGTCAAGGAACATTAAATTTTCTTTAACGTGACGGACAAATTCCTTGAGTGATGAATGTGAGAATCCATTTTTTAAAAAAAAAAAAAATTATACAACTTACAGTCGTCGATCTTATGGCTTGGAGTATACAAAATGAAGTATGTCTTGAATGTCTGATAGATCTGCATGAGGAATGCAGAATAGAATACATTCTTAGGAGGAGACAGAGGTAACGTTCAAGTAATCATTATACACAGGTAGAGCAATCTCTTGTCACCATCTGAAATGAAAAAATTAAAGAAAATTAAGAAGATGTATTTACAAGACCGGGTTAAGTAAACTTTTCTAAATCCTAGGTAGGGCTAGTAATAAGGCACCGTGACCTCTTCAAAAAATTTGTGTGTATCACAGCATGACTAAGTGCCTCATGCACAAATAATCTCTGCAATCTTTTACATCTACTTTAATACATTTTCACTCAGGTCATGTAGTCTTTGGTCGCTACTCAATCGTTTTCATGAGGCTCAATGCATCCCAAATTCATAATTACTCAACCGAAAATTTTCCGATAATTTCAAACCGAATAAGAAAGAGAAAGAATTTAGTTTTGTTTGAGGTAAAATGTAATATGCTTTTCACTGTATGATGCTTCGTGTTATTGATAAATTGTATGCCCATGCTTATATTACAACCTGCTAGTTACGAATTTACCAGCTCTACTGAGGCTGAGATTATGCTGGGATCCCTCCGAGAGCAATATTTCTGCTTTGCAGAGAAAAAAATCGCTGCAAAGCATGTCAATTAGATTCAATCTCATTTGATTCTGAAGGAATCATCAAAGCATACTATTTTACGCTACGTTGTATGTTCTACGTTTAGCCTTCGTCTACGTTACTCTACGTAGGATCCCAGTCCTATATGACCCAAATAATATAACTAATATTTTATCTAATTTTGTAAAGGTACTATCAAACTATTTGTCATTATGTTTTTTTTTTTTACTTCAAACAGTACCAACAGTATTTGATCAAATTCGCCATTTCATTGTATTTGATCAAAACTAAAGTGACCAAAATGTTTCCAAATGGTATAATAAGGTTTAAACACATGACAAACACGTATGTCATTGTTTGATCGTTTTTGAAGTTTTTGAAATCTATTTCATCAATCTTAGGTACCTTTAAAAAATATTTCCGAGGCATCTGTGGATATCTTTTAATCGGATAATCGTTTTGGAAAAAGGGAAAATATCAAAATTATATTTATTGCTATGATATAATGCACAACATACATAAAATCTTATTTGAAAGGAAATAATTTTATTTGAAAGTCTCATCAAATAGTGTGATTAGGGCATAAATATATACCAAACACACAAATTCAACATACATCAAATAAATTGTGCCAAAATTTTGTAATTATGACAAATAGCGTGTGTGATACGACCTTAGTTAGCCTAATCTTAAATTTGGACAATAAAATAACTCGGCCCTAAATACATTACAGATAGAGTTCACATGCAGGTACATAGAGTTGTAGCAGTGCTCCTCTCAAAATAATCGGTTCCCAAAATTTCTAAATTCCAAGAAATGGTAATCGAAATAGATTAACATGAGGTTACAACAATATTTTGATAGTTCTTAGCTGATGAATAATCGAGATAAAAAAACCTATAGTCTTATTTCTAGCCAAGCTAGCGCAATGGAGAAGTTATGCAACTATCGCCAGTGTATTTCTTATTGTGTTTATCCTCTTAAAATTAACTCTTGTTTCCACTTCTAGAATCAGGTTCTACAATGTAACCATCTATCCAGTTGAAAACTATTGATTCTTGCTTCTCGTGAATAACATTTTTCTTATAACTTTTATGAACTTTACATATATGTTCACTTATTACTCATGTTTAATTTATTAAAACAATAGGGACAGGCTCATTCATATGTAATTATCGAAAAGATTTTACTGATGGCTGGAACTGGGATGTGGTATTTATTGATTTAACAATTTTCTTGCTCAATAAAATTGGCAGGCGTTCCAGATTATTCTGGTACGTAGAACCGGTCATCGTGAGGAGTGAATTAATAACAATATATTCTAACTCAAATATTCTTATTCTAACTCGTATAGAATATTCTCGATATAGAAGTTGTACAAATATCTCGGATTCGTATTTCTCGTGGCCGAACTAGGGTGTTGGCCACCTCTCTGTATCAGAGTTATCTTTACTTATAAAAGACATAGTCCAGTTGATTAACTGACTGACTCAATGACTCATAATCAACGTAGCTCAACGATAAACGTAGAACTTTGAAATTTTGAACATACTACTAAGAAAAACATCATAAGTTCAAACCGAGGAGATATATCTGCAAAGATACATACGAATATTAAGAGGATTAGATAGTTGTTTATCACATCAATAACGTATTCCACTTCTCTAATCACCTTCAGTTAACCTGACGGGGGTGTTATTTTAGTTCTACTGATAGAAACTAATCTTCAGTAGAGAATGAAATAAAGTATGAAAGAACTTACAGTGGAATCTAGATTGACTGTGGTACATAATTTGCCATTATTTTGCAATAAATAAATAAATAGAGATTTCTGTGATTTTTTCACAATTTTTTGAAATTGTATTTTTTAAGTTTTTAACCTCAAATTCCTGAAAATATTTGATAATGAAAAAAAACTGAAAAAACATTATTTGTTGTCAAGGGACAAGCTTGAGAAGTTCTTAGTTAATATATTATTATTGAGGTCGCAAATAAATCTTATATTCCTTGGTATTTTTGATCCAGTGGATATTCCTTCCCCCAAGTCTATGGGATTCATCAGTATGATACTGTACATCTTTTTTTCATTGCACTTTTTCCCAGTTTTATTCGGGGTCGCTGTTAACTTCCTTGATTCTCCTTACTATGAAATAATGGAAACTTTATACTAACAAAGGTAGATAGATATAAATAGTAATGAGCGCATTGTATCTAATTAGCTGGGGACATTAGACAAGAACAAAACGAACCAAGGGGAAAATACCCTGTTGTCACTCATCATTTTTCCGCGCAAGAAAAGATATGAAAAAATCGGCGTCGTGTCGTTATCATCGAAGCACTGTGTACAGACCATGTGGTATTACAGAAACGCGGTAAAATTTAAATCCGGAACGGGAATGATATCATATTATAATTATATTTCTTTTTGCAATTTTGCATTTGGATGATATAATTATAATGTGCTTTATGTGCTGATGGAATTTTCGTTTGTTTCCATTATCGGAAGTAAATTTATGAAGAATTAACACATTTATTTTATAATTATTGTAAACAATAACTATTAAAATGTCTAATATTCTCAAAAGATCTTTATGTGATGAAGGTAATGCGGTACCTGATATTTCAAATAAGAAAACCAAATCAGAACCCAGTGAAGATCCTGTTCTTGTGGACTCGGACAATGAAGACAAAAACATTAGAAGACAACCTTGTGAGGCAGATGTATTCATTGTGCAGTATGTAAACAAGGAGAATGAAGGTATGTACTTGAGATTTCGTTACGCACCCCATAGTTGTAGCGGTGTTCCATTTAAAATCAACTATTCTTTCCATTTGTAGATTAGACTTATAAAGAATGGTAGAAACAGGTTGATATAAGACAACTAAAAAGGTTTTCATGATTTTTGTCTGGAACTGTGATGATAAGCTTTCCAGGACGTCCTGGAACACCTACCATCACAGTTTTAGAACCAAAAATCGTGAGGACCATCACAGTTTTAGAACCGACAATCGTGAGGACGTACTGTGGTCTCCGCTATTATTATACAAGCAGGAGTATCTGTGTCTGGAAGCAAAAAATCTTCAATAAGATCACGCCGGGGACAGCTTATATTTTCTGGCAACAAGTCTACGTTGGAACACTTCCAGCTAAAGGACATAAAATCTTTTTCGTTAAACTCATAACCTATTTCTACCATTTTTATAAACCTGAAAAATATGAATCTTTTATATTTTTGGTTAAGATAATGAATTTGTTCAGGGCCGTACCCAAGATTTTTTTCGGGGGGGGGAATGATTATCATGGAAGGTGATGTTGTTTTTTATGTTGCTGCTGTTGTTTTTGTTGTTGCTATTTTTTTATTTTAATATTATAGCTCAAGTACAAAGTAGAGTATTTTCATTGAAAAAAAAACAACGATTGAAATTTCGGGGGGGGTCTGGACCCCCTGGATACGGCCTGGCCCATCTATACTTATAATAGGCGAACCCCAGTTAGTATACTGCCTCTTAAACAACGTACATATTTTGACGATGGTCGATTTTCCAATATTTGCAAAGAAAAACAAAAAAGAACTACTACAGCCACGGGGAAAACACATACGAGGTTGCGGTCATCAGCTTATACCAGACATCTAGAGAAATTTGGTTAATTTATTCCTGAAATATTTAAAGTTCGTAGTCATTTTTTTATATATATAATTTTGTATAAATGGTGGCCCTACCTAAGTTAGATTGTAACAACTAAGTTGTCTGACCGAAGTGAATCTAGTTTTAACACCACGAGTATTCTTTAAACGTCTGTTCCTACTACAACTCTCAAACGCCTTGTCCGAGTTTAATGAAACATCGTATGAACATTTACTATGTTTATGGAATTCACAGATTAGTTCTTGGGTCCTACTTGGCCACGTGGGTCTTTTTAACCGAGTGAAGTCTACAGGTTACAGAATTACTAGTTATAATAGTTTCCATTATAAAATCTCACTTCAAGCTGAAAAATGATGTCCAACTGTACCTATACATTTCTGGAATAGATGTATTTATTTTTTATTTTCAGGCTTCAAAGGTATAATCAAACAGAGATATTCAGACTTTCAAGTCAATGAAATTGATTTAGATGGTAATATTATAAAACTAACAAGTTTCGATCCTCCTGCCGATTCATCAATTATCACAGACGATTCAGAGTTCAACAACATCACTGATCTACTCTCAGAAGAAGAAATCAATAAATTAAAAACATTATCAACATCATACTCATATAACGACTCAGTTGAATTTGAAGTTACAAATTTTGATAAGTCCCAACGCACATTATTACATAAATATGTAAAATTTATTGGCAATAATTCATTAAACTCGAATACAAATGAAAAAAATGGAAAGAAATATATTGTTGTAAATAATAAGAAAATATCAAAACAAGAAAGAACGCGTAGTAATCATTGTAAATTTCTACATTTTACTGTTTTTAAAATTAATACAGATGTATCGGAAATGTTACATGTTATTGCTAGACATGTTAATAAGAAAGTTGGTAGATTTACTATAGCGGGTAAGTTTAAATTGGGTAGATTTATTATTTGGGTAAGTATAAAGTGTGGGAAAAATCAGTTGTTGCTACGTATATGTAAAGAGAGTGGAAATTCCTATTACAGGCTAGTATGAAGAGGCCAGATTCGCTATAGTAAAAAAATTGCCCCCTGTATTTTGACAAGAAATGCGATTTTGATAATTTCATTCGTTAGTGCTTACTCAGTAATTTTGTCGATTATGTTCAGTCAAGAGAAATGCAAACATTAATGTAAAAAAACAATGCTCGAAATCTTATTTATATTTGAAAGCTTTACGGCAGTTGGAGTTTGCTATGTATAATGAAACCCGTACAGTATCTTTCTGATTTTCAATCGTGTAAAAAGTGAGAAAAATGTAGGCACTATTTTCATTGCAGCTAAATCGAAAAAAAATGTTTTTTGAAGTTATACTTCTTTAGGCGCGTTATGAAAAAATGGTGAGAGTGAAATTTTAAGATGTGCGCACCTGTGACAAAAAGTTATCACCGCATCGTGTAACATAAAATTATTACCGCATCAGTGTAACACAAAATTAACAAGATGTAGTTAGTTATGAAAAAATGATGAGAGTTAAATTTAAATATTGTATTTTTTCGTTCTATATCCATACAACAGCTAGCTCAGTGGCAAGGCCTCTGTTTCATAGTTGGTAGTATGTTTTTTGAAATATTATTAAATTTATTTTTAAAAAGGAGTATAACTTCTCACGCGCGTACATAAGTACACACACCCATTTTTTATTTACATATTTAAGTTGCTCCATATTTTGCCGTCCCTAAATTCTGCCGCCCCAGGCCACGGCCTATGTTGCTTTTACGGTAAATCCGCCATTGGTCAGGGGAGACAGTTAAAGATTAAACCTATGTGTCACACTGGCAGAGTTTTTTAATATATTTTACATCTATTTTTACTATTCCAGGCTCAAAAGATAAGCGAGGTATTACGTCTCAACGAGTTTGTTGTAAGTTTTTAAGTTACCACAATATTGCTCGAGTACCACTGCATAAAATAAAATGTGGAAACTATGAGTATAAAAATCACAGTCTCAATTTGGGAGATTTGAAAGGAAATTTATTTAGAATTGTTATTCGAAATGTTGAAGCGACATCAGATGAGATTATCAATCAATCTTTAACTTTCTTCAAACAAAATGGATTTATTAATTATTTTGGATTACAAAGGTTTGGTAATAATTTAGAATCGGCGACACATTTGATTGGTAAGTTGGAATAATAAGAGAAAGGAAGGAGAGATCCTATTGTATTCAACGATTTTTATTCTGCTTGTCTTTTTGTATCACGATAACTCTCGAACGCTTCTATTCTAATGAAACTTGGTATGAACATTCATTAGCTTCATAGAATTTATTGTTTTTTGGGTCCCATTGGGGCAACCTCATTGAAGCAATTCTATGTGAGTGAGGAAGATCTACAGTTCACAGAACTAATAGCATTCAATATTGTTAAGATTGAATGTTTTTTATTTGTTATTATTTAATTGAAAGTGATGGCAGAATAACAAAATTATCAAAATCTCAATCACAAATGGAATTGAAAACCAAAAAAAGGGAGGAAATGGACGCGCCGGGATGGCTGCATATGTCACTTTCCTTTGTTTTGTTTTGTAAGGCAAATTGTTTGCGTTAAAATTAAAATAAAAAAAATATTGTTAAGATTAACCCTAATTTTAGGCGTCCGTCATTTTTTTTATCATTCATTTGATTAGACGGTCCCAATTTGAACACATTTCCTTTAAAATATAACACGATCAGCATATTTGGTTTTACCCAAAACACATTGAATGATAATATGCCAAAGATGAAACCACGCTCCAACACAGAATCTGCTATTCCCTTGTATCAATTTAAATTATGTGTTTGCCAACGAGCATACCACGTTGAATACACCAGTTCTCGTAAGATCACTGAAGTTAAGCAACGTCGGGCGTGGTCAGTACTTGGATGGGTGACCGTTTGTGAACACCACGTATCGTTGGCTCTTTTTTCCGGCCCAACCTAGGCTGGGTGAGGTCAATGTGGGTAGCTGGTTTGCAAGTTTCCAGCGAATAGAGGGTAAAACCCCCCGTCTTGAATGACCAATAGATGTTAAAGATTTTCGAAAGGTTCATAACCATCATTACTTCTTCTTCGCTTCGATGCTGATTTCATCCATTTTTTAAAAAGATGAAGATGGTTTCAAATGAAGCTGTTATCTTATCTTTTTTATTATTATTTTCAAAAGTTATGCCCCGGAACCGCTTTCGCAAATATTCGATCCAGGCGGGATTCGAACCCACGGACCAATGTCAATGCTCGGCCACGGAGATCGCCTTTTATTTTTTTATATACTAATAATAAATAATTTATTTTATTATAATAATAACATACATAAAATTATTAAAGGGGCCTTTCCTAAGCTAATTTACTTAGCTTCTATGAGTTGTGTCTAATATTTTTTTCAGGTCGACTTCTGATACAAAATAATTGGAAAGATGCCGTTCATTTAATATTAAAACCTCGTCTTGTTTCCATCCACGTCAACAACCGTAAAATGAAAACTATTGAAACGATGAAGAAGACATATTTTGAAAAGAATTGTGCTCAGCAAGCTATCCAAGGAATACATCTTCCTTTTTTACAATCAAGTATAGAAGGTCGACTTTTGTCAGGTTTGGCAAAACATGGTCAGAATGCATTTCTAAATGCACTGGAAAATATTAACAGAACGACCGCTACTATGTATTTGCATGCATATCAAAGTTTTATATGGAATAAAGTGGTTACCAAAAGAATTGAAAAGTATGGACTGAATGTTCTTGAAGGAGATTTAGTGTTAATTCATGAAGAAATTGACCTACCAACAGGTAGGTCTATTTGGGGAGGATGATCGTTGTAACTTTAATGTAAGACTAGGATAGAAAGACGTATCAAATTAACGGAGTCGAACTCATAACATTTATATGATGTCGGGTCTCTCCAAGTGGTTCCGCTTCTAGTGAGAACCTATTAATGAACCTATTAATCTGTCCGCCCAATCCCATCAACCTGGAACCTACATGTCTATGGATGAGACCTATTTAAGTGGCTATCTTTATTGGTCTGGACACGGAGTGATATGAATTTGTTATTGTAAACGTTAGCAACAACAACATCATAATAATCATAGAAATACTCAAATCTATACTTATTTTTAAAATAAAAAAAGTCATTTTCTGCACAAATACAATACTTTAACATGAAAGTAAAAAACAGAAATCCGAGTTGGTATACTCACTGACTCACAATCAACGTAACTCCAACGATGGCTAAATCTAAAGAGGGTAAATTTTAAACAGTCTCCTTTCATTTTTTGTAGGTGCGTCGTACGTAATAAAATAAGGGAAAAATCAACAATTCAAGCAGAAGCGACTTATCGCAAAAAATTAGCTTAGGTAGCAGTAAAATTACACATTACAAACAGGATTTTCGACGGAAAGACGCATACAAAGTTGCGGCAACAGCCATACGATGGAACTGTCGCACTGGACGGTCGCGTTGTTCCGTGATATTTATAATGATGTTGTTGTAAATTGTATCGAATTATTTGGAAAAAATGCGACTTTCTTTGTGAATAATGGTCAATGAAAATACTAATAACACAAAGAAATATACATTTTTGAATTGTTCCAGGTGAAGGGAACGGCAAAGAAGAAGAAACGAATGAGGATGAAGATAGTGGCAAAATAGTTGACGACGGCAAGGATATTGATCTTGATGAGACAGATGGACTGTTGGAAGAAGACGTGACAGATATATCAACTAAAGCTAATATTAAAGTCGTCACTAAAGCTGATATAGATGGCCAAGTGTACTCCATAACAGATGTGGTATATCCAAGTCCAGGATATGACATCAAGTTTCCAGAGAACGACGTTGGGGAGTTGTATAAGGAATATTTGGCAGAAGATAATTTGACTGTGGAGAGTTTTAGAAGCAAAGTGAAATTATTTTCGTGCAAAGGTAAATCATTAGGGAAGTGATTCAGTTAACTGTAGACCTTACTCAATTACGAAGGCTTTGAAAAGGGAGAGATGCTCTCATAGTTCTAAATTCTCACTTTTATTTTTTGACCCACAAATGTCTAGTTTTAACGCCACGAGTTTTTTTTTTTTTTTTTTTTTTTTTTTTTTTTTTTTTNTTTTTTTATATATATATATATATATCAGAATGACTCTCTAATGCCTTATCCGATTTGGTATGGACATTCGGCATATTCATGGAAGTAGATGATTAGTTTTTGGACATTATTAGGCCACCCAGGCCAAAAAAAGGCCATTTAAGTGAGTTCACAGAACTAATAATATTTTGATACTCTCGTGACTTTATATTGCGCATTACTTCTCCCCTTCACCATTCTGAATCATACATTTTATACATTTTGCACAGCTTTGTACCTATTTGTGTAGTACCCCTGAACTTTTAATAATTATGCAATGTTTTATAAAGGTAAAAGGTACTAATTAAGGGTTGCTATTTGGCACAATATGACCCAAAAACTAATCTGATAATTCTATTAACGTAATAATTGTCCATATCAAATTTAATAATAATTATGCAATGTTTTATAAAGGAAAAAAATATACTAAGTTTGCTATTTGGCACAATATGACCCAAAAACTAATCTGATAATTCTATAAACGTAATAATTGTCCATATCAAATTTAATAATAATTATGCAATGTTTTATAAAGGGAAAAATATACTAATTAAGGGTTGCTATTTGGCACAAGATGACCCAAAAACTAATCTGGTAATTCTATAAACGTAATAATTGTCCATATCAAATTTAATAATAATTATGCAATGCTTTATTTAGGAAAAAAATACTAATTAAGGGTTGCTATTTGGCACAATATGATCCAAAAACTAATCTGGTAATTCTATAAACGTAATAATTGTCCATATCAAATTTAATCCAACATCGGATAAGGCATTCGAGATCGAGATTTTATTTTTGTGATGATTCCAAAGATACATTTTTGAAAATAATAAACCAAAAGACAAATAAACATTTTGGTGTTAAAACTAGACCTCACTTAGTTCGTTCAACTGAGACACCAGATATTATGATCTTCTTTATTAAATGCTGACGTCATAAGAAACCCGTGAAATGTGATTCCAATTATAATCTCCTGCCGTTGTCACTAAATTCGTTTAGTGATCAATTATAAATAAAAAGAAACATGGCGACCCTGTCAGAGTTTTTTTAACAATTGTTTTAATTTTGCTTTGCCGCAGGAAGTTACAGGAAAATGATTATCAAATGTGACAAAGTGGACTGGAAATTGGTTCATTATGACAACGTAGATGACGATCTTTTGTTGGACGATTTGGAAGTGTTGACAAATGTCAAGACGCTCAAAGAACCAATCACCAAACAATTCAAAGGCTTGATTATCGAGATGACTCTACCACCGTCTGTATATGCTACTATGGCACTAAGAGAAATTATGAAATGTTCTACAAATCAAGAGGACCAAACAAAGCTAACGGAACTTTGGTCAGCAAAGTTCAAAACTCATGAAGAATGTCCTACATAAGTTTCAAATGTCAAGAGGACCAAACGAAGCTAACAGAACTTTGGTCAGCAAAGTTCAAAACTCATGAAGAATGTCCTACATAAGTTTCAAATGTCAAGAGGACCAAACGAAGCTAACAGAACTTTGGTCAGAAAAGTTAAAAAATCCAGAAGAAAGTGCTACATAAGGTGTTGATGTCAAGAAGACCAAACGAAGATAACAGAACTTTGGTTAGCAAAGTCAAAATTACAGAAGAAAGTGGTACATTTAAAGTTAAAGAGCAGCAAAAGAACTTTGGTCGACAAAGTTCAAAACTGCAGAAGAAAGTGGTACATAAAGTGTAGATGTCAAGAGGACTAAACGAAGTTAACAGAACTTTGGTCGGCAAAGTTCAAAACTGCAACAAGAAAGTAGTACACAAAGTGTAGATGTCGAGAGCATCAAACGAAGTTAACAGAACTTTGGTCAGCAAAATTCAAAACTGCACAAGAAAGTGGTACATTAGATGTCAAGAGCACCAAACGAAGTCAACAGAACTTTGGTCAGAAAAATTCAAAACTGCACAAGAAAGTGGTACATAAAGTGTAGATTTCAAGAGCACCAAACGCAGTTAACAGAACTTTGGTCAGCAAAATTCAAAACTGCACAAGAAAGTGGTACATAAAGTGTGGATGTCAAGAGCACCAAACGAAGTTAACAGAACTTTGGTCAGCAAAGTTGAAAACTGCAGGAGAAGGTGCTACATAAAGTATAGACCAGTGGTGTGTACCCTCCGCTGTGATGAAAGACATTTTCTTTCATCACAGCAAATAATCACAATGGGGATGATTGCTATGAGACGATGTGGCTCTTCTTTTGTTTTACATTGCTGTATTGATGGTCTTTGGGCAAACTTTTTTGAATGCTTAGGTTGCCATCGTAATTAGAACCAAACTTCTGAGGATATTCAGCAACTTTGTCACTATATCATCTCTGGAGATTGGTAGCTCAAAGAATTTGGTTATGTCTACGGAATTGAGCCACACGTCCATTGGTGTCACTGTTGTGTGATTGGCTGGATGGTATTGTGTAGGTTTACTTGACATAGAGTGCATTGGTCCTACATATTTGGCTCAATCCTGTTTATTCTTCTTTGGCTGCATGATTTTAAGATTTTGCGTAGTTAAATGTTATAAAAAGAGTTCAAATTTAGTATTAAAATTAATAATAGATGTTATTTATTTCTAGGTAAGAATTACTACCTATAAAAGATTAATTTGAAAAAATAGTATTACATTTGGTCAATAAAAAAAAAAACACGCGTAACATGAGCTGTTTGAGGTCAATGTGGGTAGCTAATTTGTAAGTTTCTATCGAATCGAGTTTAAAACGCCAGTCTCGCATAGAGTCACATGTTAAACAAAGAGATGTTAAGCTAAAAAAATATTTGAGTAAAAACAAACGTGTCCAGAAAATTTTTACTCGTGTCAAATAAAAAACACTTCGTTATTATTATTATTATTAAGTCAACTGTAACTCTAATAATAGAGAACAGTTCTATCTTATATTTCCTATCACTAAACGTATATCATTATAAACAAAGAAAGTTAATATAAATTGAAAAATAAAATAAACAAAATTATTATTATTTTTTTAAAAAAATGACTAGAAAATGTATAAAGAAATTAAAGTAAAAATTAAAGTTAGTAAACACAGAAATAAATAGAAAGGCTTGGTCACTATCAGACCTGCGGAATCGTTAAAATAATCGCCGAAGACAAATGAATTCATCAATGCCCTCCTTCAGTCATTGACGTATATCAATATAGGGTGTTTCGAATTCGAAAACATTGAATTTTTCTTTTTCAATAATGAGCCTTAGGAATCGTCACGAAAAAAGAAAAAAAAATATCCTCCCTCAAAGTTTGATATTTTACGTTTCAAGATATTGTCAGAGGGAAGCTTGACTTCCTCTGCCGAACCTAATAAACCTTAGCAAAACTTGATCCCAAGTATCAGTAAAGCAAAGACACCCAGTCACTGCCGAACTAACATAGGGAAGTACTGTATGACTTCATTTCGGTCATGACAAGAAACATAAACAAAACGAAATGACAATGCAGAAATGTAGGTCGGCAGCAGTATAAAGTCCTATGACNATCCCTTATAGGAAATGTCATAGGACTTTATACTGCTCCGACCTACATTTCTGCATTGTCATTTCGTTTTGTTTATGTTTCTTGTCATGACCGAAATGAAGTCATACAGTACTTCCCTATGTTAGTTCGGCAGTGACTGGGTGTCTGCTTTACTGATACTTGGGATCAAGTTTTGCTAAGGTTTATTAGGTTCGGCAGAAGAAGCCAAGCTTTCCTCTGACAATATGTAGAATACAAAAATTGAAGCAAAAAAATCTGTTTGCCCACCGTGATGGGCACTTTTGCCACTTAGCGTTAACCAATTTTGATGAAATTTGCTATGGAACCCTATATATGTGACTGACGACGAAAAGTTTCGGAGCACAATTAGACTCCAAATGGTACCTACATACCAAGTTTCATCAAAAAGTGTCGACGCTAAGTGGCAAAAGTGCCCATCACGGCGGACGGTGTACAGGGAACGGAGAACGGACGGACGGATTTTTTTATTTGATTTTTGGATTCTGCGTACCTGGAAACGTAAAATATCAAATTTTAGAGGGTATTTTTTATTCTTTTAGACAGTAAAATAATATACCCATGTGTCACTTTGGCTGAGTTTGTTCATATTTTGATGGCAGCATTGATGGTAATATTTTTACCATCAACAATAACTGTCATTTGAAATAACTATATTTTTTACTGTTGGTCTAAGTGTTGAGTAACGAATTTTGGTTGTTAAGAGACATTACCAGAATGAAAAAAGTGTGATAGCAACTGCGCGGAGGTTTTTTCCATCAAGTCCCAACTATAAGTGCGAAAAATGCAAAAGTTTTATGCGATTAGCTCAGTGGGTGATCGGAAACCACCAACTCCTCCGCGAAACAGTCGGTCAGAAATCGTGTTTGACAACGCGATGACAAGTTCTCAGAAATCTGTTCACCCACCAGTGCAGGAGCTGAACATGCTGGCAAATAGTGTGCATAGCATCTTGAGAAGTGATTTGCACTTACATCCATATAAGATTTAGTTATCAAAAGAACTGAAACGTAACTGATCACAAACTGCGCAGAGACACTTTCTCATAATGTGACCTAACAACCGAAATTCGTCGCTCAACAACTAGGCGATCCATGGTAACGACAACTGGCAGTAAAAGGTATTCTGACAGTTATGATAAAAGGGAATAACATCAATGCATCCAACAAAATACAAAAGAAAGGGCGGGAGTCTCAATGTTTTCCATGTTTATGAAACACCCTATACTTCAGATATCAGTCTTTTCATTGAAATTTGAAGAAAAATGGCACTCAACAATTTTCCTATACATTTTTTAATGTAAATTAGGCGTGATTATGTTACAATATTTGTAAGTATCACAACATTACAAGGTGTATTTTCAAAATCACTAAAAATTCCATGCGCATTAGCTATTTGTATGAGCCTGAATTACCAAGAAGAAATTTTGGAAAAACCTTTTTAGAATTTTCGACCCCACCAGCAATGTGATAGTTACATACGGACTTGCTTAGGTGAAAAAGGTAGTTTAGGGGACACAAGGATGTGTTTGCTGTCCAGATCTAGAGGGACGTTTACGGTAAGTAGCGCCGCTTATCGTGAGCTCACGAGTGATGCACTCTCACGTGACAATCTAGTATGAACATGTTCCTTCAAATGCCAGGAAGAATATTTTTAGATTTGCCGGGTGAATCACTTGCCGATCACAGCACTGGCACTGCTCACTTGCCGATCACAGCACTGACACTGCTCAATTGCCGATCACAGCACTGTCACTGCTTAGTGTGAATGTGCCTTTACTACTATTGGAGGACAAGAAAGGAGCCGCAACATCTAGTCCAGCGTACTGAAAACCCTTCCACCACCATCACTTTTCGTGATGGACACGGAAATTAATTGTATTAATTACCTGATGATTTTACTCCAAGTTAATCGGATATATTGGCGGTTGATTTTTGTTGTTGTCTATTAACAGCTTCAACTAAATCTTCAAGATTTGTATTTCCCGCAACAACTTGAGCCGCTGCGGATAGACTTAAATTCGTTTTTCTATTCATATTTGAATTATTTAAGTTGACAACTGCCGCCGCTGTGGCTGCATTTAAATTTGAAATATTAATTTGTTTATCTTCATTTTTCCATGAGCTGACATTGATATGTGGAGGCGGTAGAAAGCTACGAAGTGATTGGACGAGTTGAATTGTATCAACCAGGGCTGGAATTTTAAGAAAGAGAGAACAAAGGTGAGATGATGTAGAGGTGGTAGGAAGATACGAAGTGATTGGACGAGTTGAATTGTATCAACCAGGGAGAAAGAGAAAACAAAGGTGAGGTGAGAGGTTTAGGTGTGCAGGACATAACAGTGCCAAATCTATACTTATAGATGGTATACTGACTAACAAATAACAATGGTAAAACTTGGAACACAGTTTCCTTTCAGTATGTAGATGCGTAATAAGCAAGGAAAAAATAGAATGTTCAACTGGAGAAAGAAGCCTCTTATTAATAAAATTATACAGCCCAAACGATAAGAGATATCGAAAAAATACTGGGAATGGACCAGTGTGGGTAGAGGGGATACAAATTATTTTCCTTAATGTCGGAATACTGTGGGTAGAGGGGATACAAATTATTTTCCTTGATGTAGAAATACTGTGGGTAGAGGGGATACAAAATATTTTCCTTGATGTAGGAATACTGTGGGTAGAGAGGATACAAATTATTTTCCTTGATGTCGGAATACTGTGGGTAGAGGGGATACAAATTATTTTCCTCGATGTAGGAATACTGTGGGTAGAGGGATCCAAATTATTTTCCTTGATGAAGAGGTTTCTAGCAACCCCTTTGTTAGTTCACTTACTTTTTTGCAAACTTTCACTTTGTTTTCCATATGGTTTGCACATGGACGGTCTCACACACGTCTTCATGCGACCCATATTTTTCATGATTTCACTGAACGCTCGAACGATTTTCTCTTGACCAACAGAATCTCCATCTCGACTAGAAGTATGCCTTTGTTTAGGCGACTCTCTATCACTTGGAACTGACCAGGAACCGTTATGTGCAGCTAGGAGATCCTGAAATGAAAACAACACATAGATTGATGTAGCCGCTGGCGCTGAATTAACAATGAATATATAATAGACTAGCTGTTTCACCCGTGCTTTACAACGATTCTTATAGGACAAAGGCGATTGGGGTGGTGCGGGGACCAAGAATTCGTGCTAACCTTGTATATTGGTCATTGGCTACCTAAAACTTTCTTTGTTTGATATGATGTCGCCACAAAATTTAAGATATCCGACCGTGACTTTCCGAATTTGGTCAATTAATTAGAACGCTGATTTTGATTTTGTGTAAAAAACTAAAAAATAAAACAAATATGAATAATCAGACCAATAATTATTTAGGCAAACATGTAAGTAAATTGTTTTATGTTATATTTATCTACTTTGTCATTTGTATTTTTTTTTTTTTTTTAATTTGACTTAACGTCTCTTTAACACCTATTGGTCATTCAAGACGGGTTTTACCCTCCAGTCGTTGGAAACTTGCAAACCAGCTACCCACATTGACCTCACCCAGCATGGGTTGGGCCGGAAAAAGGAGCCAACGATACGTGGTGTTCCCAAGCGGTCACCCATCCAAGTACTGACCACGCCCGACGTTGCTTAACTTCAGTGATCTGACGAGAACTGGTGTATTCAGCGTGGTATGATTGTTGGCTCATTTGTAAATACTTTGAAATCAAATAAAGACTAATTATTATAATTGGAAGTTTGTCAGTAACCCCGCTGAAAGAAGATATGAATACTGCTACAATAACTTACCTTATTCAAACTGTACAGAGTTGGAATGTAACTGACGAACCTCGCTGAAAGAAGATATGAATACTGCTACAATAACTTACCTTATTCAAACTGTACAGAGTTGGCATGTAATTGACGAGCCTCGCTGAAAGAAGATATGAATACTGCTACAATAACTTACCTTATTCAAACTGTCCAAAGTTGGGATGTAATTGACGAACCTCGCTGAAAGAAGATATGAATACTGCTACAATAACTTACCTTATTCAAACTGTGCAGAGTTGGCATGTAATTGACGAGCCTCGCTGAAAGAAGATATGAATATTGCTACAATGACTTACCTTATTCAAACTGTGCAGAGTTGGCATGTAATTGACGAACCTCGCTGAAAGAAGATATGAATACTGCTACAATAACTTACCTTATTCAAACTGCAGAGTTGGCATGTAATTGACGAACCTCGCTGAAAGAAGATATGAATACTACTACAATAACTTACCTTATTCAAACTGCAGAGTTGGAATGTACCTGACGAATCTCGCTGAAAGAAGATATGAATACTGCTACAATAACTTACCTTATTCAAACTATCCAAACTCTCAATATTTGCTTTGAGGAAGTCACTCAATTTATGTTGAGTCACTGAGTTCAGTTCATCACTTTCATTGTGCCGTCTATTCTCATCATTCATTCTTCGTGTCTCATTTTCTACAATTCGTCGAGTCTCATTTTCTACAATTCGTCGTGTCTCGTTTTCTACAATTCGTCGCGTCTCATTTTCAAGACGTCGAGTTTCATTTTCAAGTCGTTTACTATTGCCTTGCATAGTTTCATTTCGAATAGCTGAAAATGAATACAAAATAGAACAATAAACCAAATGTTATTCATTATTTTGAAAAAACAATGAACCTTTGAAATCGATTTTTTTACTACCCTCTCAATTTGATGTTTTTTTCGAGTTGAAGGTATTAATTTAGAATTTTTTTATAAATGCTTATTTACACTTTTTGCTTACAAGCAGTTTTCCTGGTCTACTGGGTATCACATATATATTGCACAGCGGGATAGAATTTTTTTTTTTGATTTGGTGCTTTTGATAAGTAGCTACTTTAATGTGAGTAGCAACCAGTAGCGGATTTTAAGGGGAATGATAGGAAATAACTTTTTTCCCTTTAATGGATACCCCAATTTTAATCATTTATTGAAATGTACATACAAATGTATCAGTACAAAAAAAAAATTATTATTAATATTTCGAAACAAAAGTCGCAGTATAAAACAATTCAAAATTATATATTAATATCATAAAGCGACGCGACCATCCAGTTTTCATATTGATTTCAGAATGTTTGGTGTAGTTTGTTATTTGGTATTGAGTATATTTTGATTCGGCAAGACAATTGCTTAAAAATCATTCATAATTAATATCATAAAGCGACGCGACCATCCAGTTTTCATATTGATTTCAGAATGTTTTGCGTAGTTTGTTATTTGGTATTGAGTATATTTTGATTCGGCAAGACAATTGCTTAAAAATCATTCATAATTAATATCATAAAGCAACACGGCCATCCAGTTTTCATATTGATTTCAGAATGTTTGGCGTAGTTTGTTATTTGGTATTGGGTATATTTTGATTCGGCAAGACAATTGCTTAAAAATCATTCATAATTAATATCATAAAGCGACGTGATCATCCAGTTTTCATATTGATTTCAGAATGATTTCAGAATGTTTTAATATTTATTAAGACTTATAATTAACATGTTATTCAAAGATTTAAATAAGATATTTTACTTGTAAAGTAAATTTTTATATATGGATTTCCTGTATTATTATTGATACCCTGATAGGTTAAAAAATATATAATTTTGGTGGCTACATAGTATTTTGTTTGTAACATTATTGTAAAATTACAAAGAAAGACTTTTTTGAAAATTAATCTAAAAAACAACCATCTATTTGTTGTTACAAAATGGCGGTACATTGAAATTCACAATCTAAAAGCATTGATTAGGTCCATTATTATTTCAAGCAGCTGAAGATAAACTCTGCGATGTGTTCTAGGATGTAAGAATGTACTTTTTTAATAAAAATCCTCTTTTTGAATAGCTCCCTCTCTTTTGAAAGCGTATCAATGCAAATCTTTTGGCGTAAGACATTTTTTTCTCGCTTAAAACATTTGCGGCCCTTGGAATTTAAAAATTCTAAAGCGCTAAATACTTCTAACAAGAAACGACTAAATATCTTGTTAGTACTTAGATCATTTTGGCCCTGTATGTAAGGTAAAACAATTGTTCTTATGGGAGTCCGATCAATTTTTCCTTGTATATATGCAAAGATGTATGCTATGCAATAAGATAAGTAAGTATGCGAGCAATCAATCTTACCTTGTTGTAATATTTCATTAGAAGACGCTCGACTGATAGTAAGATTTCTATTTAAATTTCTATTGTTTGCTATTTTAGATAAATCGACAGAAGCTGCATTGGACGCTGCCATAACGTTTCGTAAATTCGATTCAAATACATTTGTAAGATCTATGGGAAGTTGCAGAAGAGAGGAAGCAGCAGAAGACTGTTGTTGTTGATTGGCAGATGATTGTGGGGTGGAAGTTGTGGACGAGGAAGATTGCTGTTGAGGCTGCTGGTGGTGGTGTTGCTGTTGGAGCAACGTAGGAGTTTCTGTATTGTTGGACGTGGAGTTAGATGAGGTGTTACTGGAACCTGGAAGGGGAAAACAAAAATTTTAAAGAACATTCTCCTAAGGAGAAACTGTGGGCCGATCTCCGTGGTCGAGTTGTTAAGATCCGAGCGAAAAATTTCTGATCGCATTTTCTCGTTTCTAGAATGGCTGTAAAAAGGAGTACACCGAAGTAAAGTAAAAACGGTTCCGGGGCATAACTTTTTTTTTAAAAAAAAGAAACTGAGCTATCGACTAGTAAACACGAAGACGAGGGGCATTAATCCCCAGCTGAGGCAGGATTTTGTCCTCATTAATTTGAATAGGTATTTGACTGTCGCCACAATGTTTTGGTCTACTTCCTATGACTGCTACTCTAACCAAAGACCCTCACTACCAGCAGCATAACAAATGTCGTTCACTAACCTTTTCACAGTTTTTGGAACAGGAGCACCTACAAGCTTAAATATAATTCAGATCCCGCAGTCAATTATTTTTTTTAAAAAAGATCGATTGATATTATTCGCTAACTCCAAGGTTTAAGTAACTTTCAGATTAATCTTCTCGCTACTTTCATGGTCAATTTCTGCTTAAATAAAGTTCCATGGTCCAAGGAGTTGATCGAATATGACAGAAACAAAAGTAATTATATTACAATGATTGGGATGTTTCTGGACCCATGTCAAATATGAGCACCTATAGAAACTGTAAAAATGAGGCTGTAAAAAATGTTTACATTAAAAATACTCCTTATTCGAAAGCTTATCAATTTAATTTGACCTGAAAGTTAAAAGATGTCTTACCCGAGCCCGTGGGTTCATTTATATAAGTAGGCTTATTATTATTTTGATTATTGGGTGCTCCAGTCGGTGTCGGGGGTGGATTCATTTCTAAACTTTTATAATATCTGCAAGTTGGATTAGGACAATTTTGGACAACTTCCACAATAAACTCTTTCTCCATTCCAAACTCATCTCTGCCAATAGTATACGAATCCATCACCTTTAAAAAGAAGGGGTCAATTTTTTTACATACACTAGTGGCTAGGGGAACTGTAGATCTCACTCAATTTCGACGACTATGAAGAGAAAGCAAGATGGAAAATAATTCATAAACTTCGTAAGTCGTAAGCGTGGAGTTCAACCTTCCGACAGTTCTTATTTCTTACATTAATTTCTGCATCACATCCTCTTCACAATTCCGAATCTCATAACTACTCATTACACTGCGTGCGCATTGTGTAAGTACCTCTGGAATTAAATAATTATTATGCAATGTTTTATGCAGGACAAAAATCATTAAGGGTAGTTAAGGAGCTGCCATTTGGCCCAGATACCCCATAACTAATCCTCTAATTCTATGAACCTTCTAAATGTCCATACCATATTCCGGTGAGAAATATGTTGTACATTATGTGAACCAAAATTACAGTTTGCACACTTATCAACTTTTTTTAAGATTGAAATGAAATTTTGTCTACAAAATTACCCTCGAGACCTTTTTCTCTAATCAAAAAATAAACCAAAAAAAACTTACAGCTCTAACTGTAGCTTCCACGTTCAAATGTAGTCCATGTGGTCCGTTCATATGTTTCAACATGACGGCATTTGCAAAATGTTCATATGGCAAAATGATCTTTCCATTTTCACGCAAAATCAGTCTTCCTTGGCTGTCCAGAGTTACTCGAGATGCTAACATTCTGAAATTTAATAAACAAATCCTTAGAAGCTTATTAGCTTAGGGAAAATTATAATTGTATGTATATGAATCAACAACAAATTAATAAATTTAAAATTCTAAAAAAACAAAAATTCTAAACACCATGCCCCAAAACCTTCATTCGAGCGACTAATCAGGGCAAAGTTCAAAGAATACAACAAAAATTAGATGAGATTGAAAGAAGAAAAAATTGGAATCCAGTAGGGGAAACCCCAAGCATTATGCCAAACCTACCAAGAACATCCGCATTAGAACGCTAACGGGACATAAATGCCTTACTCAACATCTCCACAAAATCGCCCTCAAATCCTCTCTACTCTCTGTTTTGTTACCCCTATCCTGGTCTGGAAGCCAGAAATGACATTGCGGGAATGTATTGGGAGGTACACGATAAAATGACATGATGGTCAGATATACCAACATTTGCAAACAACAACATTTTATTATTTTTCTGTCCACTGTGTTTGCGTGCAAACGTGGGGGAATGTGTAAGCAATAAAATGAGCTCTCATTGAACCTACTTGATGGGTTTTAAAAGATTCCCAGAGTTCTATTAACAGATCTCTCCGATAAGTTGTCCTCGGACAAGTTATCCAAACACTCAAAATTGTATCGTCAAAGAGCATCAGTACAGCAATGCAAACAATAATATAATATGCATGCTTTATAGATGTTATTTTTTTCTTCATGTACTAATTTTGCTTGATTGATGTTATTTGATTCAAATCTTATGGTTGGGTCAATCATGTAAGCCCTTTTACTTTTCTTTGGAAAAGAAACAGCCAGATCGAGGCCTTCATGCGCCAGTTTATTTAAGAGGGCTTTTATTTTAAATATCGGTGATATTTTGTGGTGCGATGTTTTGATTCTGTCTATGTGACAGTATGTATTGCATTGTTTCAAATTTGGTTTTGGTATTTGTAACCCAAAATTTGAGAGCAAGAGTTCATCGATTGCACCATTTCCCAGCTTATGAAGAAATGTAAGTTGAAGAATTTCCCTTCTTTGTTTTAAGGTGGACATTTGGATACTTTCACATAGACCTTCTTAAGATATTGGAGTAGAGTAACTGGGGTAAAACCCATTTTCGCGATAAAAAAAACTCTAGCAAAACGGTCCTGAACCTTTTCAGTTTTTGTTGTCAGATATTATCATACTACAAAAAATAGTCTTCTTTGGTTAGAAATTCTGCTACAACATAATACTTACTGAAGATAGGAAGCACTCGGTAACATTGAAGCTTGCTTCAATTCTGTAAAACATTGTAATAGTTCCACACTTGGATTCCATCCTTTATTTTGTATATACAATTGTAATAACATATATAACTTCTCTGTTACATATCCAACGCCATTAAATGGCGCATTGTTGATTTCGGTTTGAATCCCTTTTGCTATGTTTTTCATAGTTTCAGCTAAACCCATACCTAAATCCATTTTAATGGCTTCTATAGGTATTATTATAGAAAATTAGTTATAGTTTAAACAAGTAGAAAGAACACCTTAAGGTATTTTTTTTTTTAAATTAATGTTTTGATTACATTGTTTCATATAGGTAGAATTATTTTTCTTGTCTGTGAGTTTTAAATCTGAAAAAAATCGGACAAATACTTAATAGAATAATATTCAGAAAATTATTTGTTACAGAGGGCCTTCCCTATTCTGTGTTGGGGCATCCTTTTAAGAATACAAGTGGACCGAGCATTAAAGGGTGTCGGATTTTCAATGCCAATACAAATTTTAAGGTTCCCAGAACCCAAATCTCCAGTTTGACAGCTATTACTCTGAGAACAAGATCTTTCAAGAACGTTAAAGGAGCATTCATACTAAGTAGTGACAGTGCCGGGAAGTGATTTCCGCAGATCGTGAGCTCAAAGTCATGTAGTATGAACATGTTCCTTCAAATGGCTGGAAGAATATTTTTAGTTTTGCGGGCGGATCAATTGTCGGTCACGGCACGCTTAGTGTGAATGTTCTATAAGTGCTAGTGGCTAGAAATTTGGTGTGCATGTCAATCTTAAAAGCATATAAAACTCCACGGTTTTGCCTCTTTTTGGCGGTATTCTTAAACCTTGTTTAAAAAGAGATCCGTCTAACGGCGGGTGCTAGAGACATGAATTAACTCTTACCGATCTTATTTAAGGCAGAATTCTAGAAAGCCTCTAAAAAGAGACAAAAACCGCCAACGGTGGATTCTATTTCAGCCAAAAGTTTCGTGATACGTCCTACGACATAAAAATAACATACAACACATTTCGATTCTTGTTCACAGACTGACTGCATGATCCGTTTTTTTTTTTTTACTTTTACATTACTTTTTTTTTACTTTACTTCACGGGAGTGTTTTTGTAACACCCTTCATACTTTGCAAGTAAGAAAAAAAACATGATATTAAAATAATTTAGATCAAAACGATATTACCAGACCTCCCTCACTTAAAATGACCGTCCTTACGATGACCGGTTCTACGTTCCAGGACGACCTGGAACGCAAGGGCCTCCAAACCCTTTTCGATGACCTCATGTCAACCTTTTTCGCTTTTTCTTCCATTATTCCAAGCATGGATGTAAAAATGATCAATTATTGAGGTTTTGAAAAAAAGACAAAGCAACTTTGATCGTAGGGGAAGGTTAGACATTAAAAGATTTACACTTACTCAAAATTCAAATGTTCCCTACTTATCACAAATTACCAGAACAAAATAACACTTCCTTTTAAAAACTCATTATCTTCTTGAGTTAAATTATTATAGTTTCGAGTGTTCACTGTGTGTAAATCGTAGTGTTGATACTTTCGTTCGGCAGTCTGGCTAACTCACAGACATCAAAAGTTGGCTTTAACTTTCAACTTTGATGTCGCTCCGCCAACATAGCTTGTGTCGCTGTTGATTGCTGATAAAACATTGCAAAAAAATCCAAAGAGATAAAAAAAAAATCTGATTCCTGAAAATCACCAAAAACGTTATAAAATAAACCGCTATAATAGGTCAAACACCAAAAAAAAAATTACTTAACACATAATTTTCCAATGAAATTAGTATTTATCCATGATAAATTGACCATATTCATCATTTTATTTTGAGTTTTTCCGAAATCCAGGATTCGAAAAACTCGACTTTTCAGCCACAAGCCACCTCTCGTCCCTTTTTTAAAAGAAATTTCTTTACATAAGCCACAAATTTTTGCAATCAAAAGAGGTCAATGCGCTTTGAGAATCTGCACTTTTTTCTCTTTGGAGTGTTAAACACATTTTATCGCATGCGCAGACTGTTCAAAAATAGTGTTTCATTGATCAAAGTTCTAGCTAATAGGGATCTTCTACTGATAGCTGAATCAATTGAATTTTGCGAAAAAAAATACTTATCAAGTTACCAATTATTTGTCTAAAAATTTGTTCTTGTGACGATATCCAATTTAAATTTGTTAAGAAAAAAGAAATATGAATTGATTGTTGTAAAACAATATATAAAACGTTTTCAGTGCTTTGAACATTCCGGATACTCGTTTAATATAATCCATTTTAAAAAATGGCTGAAATAAATTTTACTGATCGTGCTTATTGTAAAATGATTCTACATGCTGTAAAATATCCTCACTGTTCGATTAATGGTGTTTTATTAGCAGAAACAAAAGCATCTAAAGATAAATTGACATTTGTTGATGCAATACCTTTGTTTCATTTATGTTTACATGTAACACCAATGATAGAAATAGCTTTGACTCAGGTGAATATTTAGTATAGATCTCAAACTATTAATATCATTTGCAAATGTGAAGCTAACCAAATATAATGTAAAAAAAAGATTATCTTACATGCCAATTTACCACAGTCCTTCAGAAAATCGAGAAGTCTATTTGAAGTTGTGTTAAATATTATATTCTACTATTCGGCGTCTCCTTAATTCTAGTATGCCATAACCTTTTTGCAGTGCCTACTCTCTTTAGGTGTATCCTTTCCTCACACGATTATCCTCTATTTCTTATCATAGTATTAATGTTTAATGTGTAGTGACTAGTAACCACAATTTGCTGATGACTTTTTAAAGGCTGGATGCCCTTCCAAACGTATCATCCTTAAATTATGGGTATGCAAAGTTTTTATTTTTTAATTCAGCACGGAAAGTAAGTAATTTATCATGCATGTTTGTTTGTCCCATACTATTCATCTGATTGCGACGAAACTCAGAAGAGAAGGACAACGCCATAAAAGATCACAGAGGACAGCGATATGAGCCATTCCTCTAAGACGTAGAGCAAATCAGAAGGGACTGTATATATTTTACCTCAGTTTTTTTTTTTTTTAATTTCAGATCAATTCATACGCGCAAGCAAATGGCCTTGTTATAGCCGGATATTATTTAGCCAATGAAAATATAGCAGATGTGTCTTGGGATAAACCATACCAAAGTAGAATCGCGGAGAAAATAGCAGAATATTTCCCAAAAGCTTGTCTAGTGGTGGTAAGTAATCAATGAAAATATAACTATGTCAATGACTTCAATATAGGTAACCCTCCATAAATATCATCCTATTTCAGAATTTTAGTCTGATTTCCTCACCCGCTCACCAATATGCGGTCTTGGCGGAGAACCTCGGTTAATTATACATTAATTACTAGGAGGTAGAGCTCACTCTCATCTTCTGTTATACTTCGGTTCATAAATAATACATTTCCAAAGGTTAAATAATAAACATATCGGGAGATACCTTAAGATGAATCCTTAAGGTCGCCCCATACTAAGAAATCATCTTTTTTATCACAACATTCTGAAGTACCCGAAATGGGTGTTTAAGCTGTGACTGGTAATATACTCGTGGTAGCTTCCTCTTCTATTTGACATGGTGGGCGGAGCGCTCCTTAATTATATTAGTAAAAAGAGAGGTTCTTGTTCGATTTTTTTTAATTAACTTTTAATTAATTTCGAATTAATAAAAAAAGTTCCACCCTCTTTTTTTTTTTCTCTCTCTCTCTGTCTTTACTTAATTCCCACTTTTTTTCCCTCTCTTTCCTTTCCTACTATATAAAAGTTAATTCAATAAAGAGTTAAATAATAATAATAATTTTTAATGTTGTCCATTTAGGATAGGCACTCGTCCATGAATATTTCTAAATTAGATTTGCATTTGTTACAGCTTGACAATCGAAAGTTGACATTCACAATGCAAGAGTCTGCCCTATTGGTATCTCAGCATTCAGATGGGAAGTGGAAGTCGGTCAGCAAAAATAGGTAGGTCATGATGTGTTTTTGGACCTGAAAATGGGTCCATTTTTATTAGGTGACCTCATGTGGGAGACTAGCTCTGAAAAGTTGTCTGCATATTATTTGTTGATACCAGTTTCAAAGTAAAATAATATTAAATAAAAAATATATAAAGTAATTTTATAGTGATGAACACCTTTTTAACTCTAGCAGCTCTAGCTAATTATTTTATCTCCTCAGAATTAAGGCTATTTAAAAAAAAAAAAATCTTGGTGTTCTCCTCAGTGGTATAAGCAGATAAGACGGTGGTCTTGAATTTGGAGGTTGGCAGTTCAAATCCCATCCAAAGTTGCCTGGAAGTTCATTCAAATTGGCTTTCAATAAAAAAAATTGTTCGATTTAATATTCAGTGGAAATTTTTTCACAAAGGACGTCCTGAAAGCAAGAGTGCAATTGAGATAGTTCACATATGTGGTTGTTGCTCGTTGGAATATGAGTATATATTCGTGAGCTAAATTCCTCTTTGGGGCTATGTAAGCCCCTGCACCTAAGCCTCTTATGGACTTTTTGTGCTTGAAAATATGAGTACTTAGGTATCGATACCCTTCCTCTGATACTACTCATGAATACTGGTATCGATACTTTGTATTCGATAACATAACCTTACTCACTCACCTATCGGAGGTAACTGAAGCTAGCTCGGTTGATTAGCTGACTTACTCTACTACATCTTACTGTAGGAGAAACTGAACTGCGCGCTCTCCCCTTCTTTATCAGTCTTGAAACTTTATAAATAAACATTGTACTTCAATCAGTCGTGGATGTACATATTGTCCGCCAGTAGGCATTAAAATTTGGCCACCCCTACCTCTACAATTCGATACCCTAGTTCACAATCACAATATGTATGTACAATTTTTTTGTGAATGAAATTGTACTTTTACGATTTCGGCACTATCGTCCTAATTACTCCACCTTTTCCCCTAATCAGTATGATTGTGAACTAGGGAATCGATGTCTCATTTTCTAGATTATTTTTACAACCCAACGATTTAATTAAGCAAACAAGAAATAGTTTGTTGGTATATTCTTGAGCTAATAAAAGCTCAATCATAATGCACAGTTGGTAAACGTAATTAATCACAAATTCGCCGCCCTAGGATCCAACCTACTCAGCCTGTTGGTAAATCCGCCACTGTCGTCAACTTGATAAGTTTCTCTTTGAACGAAACTTGTGAATATGAACCTATCACTATTTGTATTTATGTTTCAGTGTATTTGTAGATTCAGAAAGTTTGATCACACTTTCTAGTTTAATTCAAAGCAATGTGAGTCAGCATTTAATTGATTTTGATAATCATTTAGACAAACTTTCTTTGGATTGGACAAATAATAAACTAAATAAAATTATTCAAGAATATGCATCATCCTAATATGAGAAAATCGACCCCATTCCAATTACTCCAATAAAGGACACAAAAACAAAGCGTTTACAATATTTTATTCAAATTAGTAAAAAGTTTTCTTTTTATTATAGCGTCTAAACTACATTGATACGGGTGAGATGCAGAAAATACTGACAGACGCCAATGCAGAAAATACTGACTCTCTCTAGGGAACCCCATTGTCTTAGAATTTTCTCTTAGAAATCATAGCCCTTATTATAATGGACTTGAACTTATAAGAATCAAGCTGGAGGTGATCAATCAATAACCCCTACTCAGTAATCAATATAGTGAGGGTGCAAAGGGGTTAAAAGGTATTTTCTTTGTTGAAGAGGTTCTTAACAAAACGAGCCTGCAGTATCTTTATGGGTTAAAGGGAGTTTTTTTTAAAAAAAAAAAATGATCCCAAAAGATTCATTGAAAATAATAAAAATTCTTCACACATTCATATCACAAACTATCCTCGACCCTCTCTACCTCTCGTTTTACGCTAGCGCCAAAATTTCACATGTCCTCTACCGCATGGGTTATATTAAGCAATTTTCCTCACTTTCTGTTCTATTCGTTATGCATTTACAGTACCAGTTTTTTTTTCTTCTTCTTCTACTTCTTTTCACCTTCATTGCGATGTATGGACAAAGCATAAAATTTTAAAGAAATATAATATACAAATTTTAGTAATAATCAAAAACCTGTTTTTTATTATGTATATAAAGTAAAAAAAATCTGTCAGGTCCAAGTCGTACTTGCATGTCTGTAAAGTTACCGAACTAAAAATATTAAAAACTAAATACCCACATGATTCAAATGTACCAGTAAAGTACAACGAGTATTTCCTCTAGCCCGATAGCTACCGACCCGACACTTGACGATATATTTCAACCAATCAGAGTTTTTTATTTTCTCTCCCCCCACCCCTACCGACCTAATTTTTATTGTTGCCAACGATACATTTTACTGTGTCGTGTAGGTGTCTATAGGACAAGAGGAAATTAAGCTTTACTATTCCCTTCTTACTTTCCTTATCATATAAAAATGAAAGTATTGTAATGGGCTAAAATGTTTTAATGTCGAATATTCAATGCCAAAACTGGTTTCCTCCCTTTCCTCTTTCCTTTGTTTTGTTTTGTAAGGCAAATTATTTGCGTTAAAATTTTAAATAAAATAAAACGATTTTTGAGGTTCCCAGAGCCCAAATAACGAGTCTGTGAAGAAGATATCTCAAGAATGCTAAGCGCTGGAGACTTGAATTTTGATGTCTGTGAATCAGCGAAGGATGAAGCACGAAACTTTTGGTTGAAATCAAATGTACTGTTAGCGGTTTTAGCTCAGCTGATTCGATCCACAGTAATGACATATTGTTCTTAATTGAAATTTGATATTCTATCATTGTAACAAGGTTTCATACCTTAGAACAATTACAATTCCTTCTTATCCTACTTATTTTACAGTATGTCCTAGAATGACCGGTAAAAAAAATGTACCATTCCATTTAAATTTCTTGAGAAATCGACGCTTTTTGTCGATAAAAGTCACTTCCGGTGGTCGAAACTGGTCTCACCATAACCATTCAATTGGCCATGGCCACTTTCCTAATCCTTTAGCTATTCAAAATTCGATTTCAAGACGTTCCAAAATTAAGAGGGGTGACCGGTCATTCTGGGACATACTGTATATGTGTTGTTGTCGGTTTATGCCACTTTTTAACGGTTTCCAAGGATCCTGCATTTGGTGCCTATAAATTGGTGGTTTTCAACCTAGCAGATAGCATTCAGCGATTTGAATGAGATTTATTATTTAAAAGGTAGGGGGGTGTGGGAAGATTTCATATCAAGAAAAGGGGCGCGGTACCAAAAAGTTTGGGAACCCCTGTGCTAGAGACTTGAAGTAGGTATGTCAATTATATCTCAAATATTGGCGTTGAAAACTCGACATAGAAAATTTCATCCCATTACAATACTTTTTTCCTTTTAAGAAAAGTAATGTGATGTGCCGCCATTTTTTAATCAAAATGGGGGATTTATTTAAGCAGAAAAAAATAAGTTAACCCATCTGGCAGCCCCTCTCAAGAAAGTAAACCTATGTACAGTGTACACCGTACAGCTCCTTAAAAGGTGTTTTTTTTTTTTTTTTTAGAAAACCATTCTAATTTGGGTCCTGTATATTTTTTCCGTTCTCAAGATATTGAGGCCAAAAAGTCCCGGAAAGGCTTAATAATTAGACCGTTTCGGAACTTTTGAAACAACCAGTATGTAAATTATTTGGGTTGAAGGTTAAAGCCAAAGGAGGAAATGATAATATAAAACAATTGCTTTCTGGTATGCAGACAATGAAAAAAGTTTTAAAAAAAAATTAAAAAAATACAAATAATTATAAACACTTAATATTTTTTACCTAGTATTTTAATTTTCGTTTTTCAAATATGAATCAATTGTGGCATCATCGTGTCCGATGGTAGCCAGATGTATGAGACTCAAGCTCTAAATAAGTTGTTGTTGGCTGCTCAAGTTAATCAATCAATAGTAGCAACGTCGTGAGCCAAATTTATGAGGCTGAAGCTCTAAATAAGTTGTTGGCTGCTTAAGTTAATCAATCAATACGGGCAACGTCGTGAGCCAGATTTATGAGGCTGAAGCTCTAAATAAGTTGGCTGCATAAGTTAATCAATCAATACGGGCAACGTCGTGAGCCAGATTTATGAGGCTGAAGCTCTAAATAAATTGTTGGCTACTTAAGTTAGTCAATCAATTGTGGCAACGTCGTGAGCCAGATTTATGAGACTGAAGCTCTAAATGAGTTTTTGTTTGCTCTAAATTTTGTCAATCAATTTTGGTATCATCATGTCTGCTGTTAGCCATATGTACGAGAAAGCAGCTCCAAAAGAATTTTTGTTAGCTGTTTTAAGTCACCATACTCATACATCTAAATCTTGGACGCTAATAATTGACATGGGCGCCTAGAACCATGTCAATTATTGCAATATAATTACATCACTAACATCATAATATTGCAGAGTTGATTTCTGTGTTATTTCACATCATCAGCTCAAGGTGGACTCCACCCGTGAGAATATCACCCTCAAGTAACACCCTCCCACAATCTCAAGTGATTTATTTTTCACTATGAAAGTTCAAGAGACCATAATTAGCCCCTCTTGCTGGTGTCAACTTCTACAAATCCAGACTTGTTCCAACAATACAAGACATTGTTCCCTTTATCAGAACACTACCCAACCCATGACGTCCATCTTCTCTTTGTCTGTCCAACTAAACCTATAAGTGTAGACGCGACATCCCTCAGGACAAATCCCGTGGAGATGAACGTATTTTTTTACTTTGAACGAATCGGTGATGTGATCGCAAACATTACTATNCACGAGCGCTTTCGTCAGTTACGACATTCTCAAGTAAACTATATATATATATATATAAAGAAATTACGTCTTTGGAAATAATCGGACGAAAAACAAAATAATTGGTAAAAATGATTTGCTAAAACAATGGTATCAATAAGTCATCATCGACATTTATATAAAAACAAAGATTAATAATTAAGTAAATTAATGAATATCAAGTCCTTCAAATTTAAATTTAAGTACAAAATAAATAGAGGCGTATTCACAATGAGTAATTTTGATTAGTATGCATAAACCGAAGCAAATGCTTTTATTATAGCATTTGGACTTCACCGACGATTGGAACGCACACCATCACACTTCCAGCCAAGGTATTCAAGAATTTATTATATATCAGAATAAGTTTATATTTTCTGGTTACTTGACTTTCTTTAATGAAGTCCTTCAGATTTCAACTCCTGTCACCTGTCGGAATATATTAGCACAGTAATGTACTAGACTAATTTTCCATCAAATTCAGTTCATTTGCGACGTTTCAACTCCTGATACAATATAAATAGCACAGTAATGTAATAGACTAGTTTTTCCACCTTCCTCCTAGTGACGCGCGATTACAAACTAGAGATTATCGATTCATCAATTCTTTTTACATAGATTTAATTAATATAAAAAATATATATTTATTATCCAGTATTCGATAGTAAAATAAATTATTAATCGAACCAACCAAGTGAGATCTCGTTTCCAACCTACGATATTTAAATATCAGTCTCTTCGCTCTACGATAACTCTCAATCGCCTTTCTCAATTTTGATTAAACTTGGCCTGACCATTTATAAAGTTTGTTGATCATTTTGGTCAACCCAAAACCTCATGGTGGATATTTAAACTTAATGAGGTCTACAGTTCACAAAACTACTAATTCAAGAATACAATTATGCTTTAAATTTAATTTTGATCTGAGATCCCCTGAATATATAAAGTTACTTAAAAAATAGAAAAACCATTACGGTAATATTTGAGTACGACAGGCCCCAATTGAGGGTTCTCAAGAAAAAATACTATTCAAAATAATCCTAGCGAAAATAAAATTATCGAGTCTCTTTTATACAAACTTATTTATATAATTTCATTATATCAATTTTTATTCAAACCGCAAAAAATAAATTATTAAAGATTATTATTTGCGTTTACTTAAAATATTTAAGTAAAATCGAAAAGGAATAAAAGCGTAAACGAGAAAATATGTATCGTTGTGATCACGGCAATAAACATCAGTCCTCATCTCGGAAGCGTGTTCTCGACCCAGTGAATTCAGAAATATATCAATCTGAAAAAAATCTTTTTAAACTTTTTTTTTTTTTTTTTTTTTTTTTTTTTTTTTTTTTTTGACAAATCTCAACAAATCATGAGCATTGTCAATTAATTTTATCGATCTAAAAATAATCGATTTGGCCTAATTACTCGCGCATCACTACTTCCTCTTCTATAGCAAGAAAGCAACAACAAAAAATATAAAAAAAAACATCTCTTTATATCTACGAGCTCTTGATTTTTTCTGTACATTCATTTTGTTCTTTAGGAAAGGTCATTGTCAAGGGTCTTTCAAAATTCAAATTATTACTCAGACAAGTGTTCTCGTGAGATTCTGACCCCACTAACCCCTTTGACGAAGCCAATTCTGAAAACTCAGTTTGACTTCGAGGAACATTTGAGTCAATTCCAATACTACTTATTTGGGAATGATTTTGTGATAGTCCATTTTGGGACACAATCCTAATTTGATGAGATATTATCCCATTATTTATAGACCTAGTTTGGGACACCGTCCTATTTACAGAGGATATGGTCCCACTATTGATAGACCTATTTTGGTAGACCGTCCTATTTTGAGAAGATATTGTTCCATTACTGATAGACTTACTTGGAGACACTGTCCTACTGTTGACTAGATTATTGTTACATTTAACTAATTGAATAATATAATGTATTGGATTTGAAAAATCTTCTACAGTTGTTTTAGTAAATAATAACCATGACATTCCATTGATACATACTAAACATGGTAATATAGCAACAAATAAATTTTGAGAAAGTATTGAGCGATGAGATATCAACCAGTATGTTAAATAAGCAAGTAAATATATACGGAAAACAATGAATGTTACTGAAACAGAATAGAGAAAGGGGAAGCATTAAAATATGAGAAAAAAATAGGTGGCCGTTTGGTCCTCAATTTAAGACATAGTTTGCAAAATTATGACCAGTCAATCCAGAGTTACGGGCAAAATAAAATTCAGAAAATACTAAAAAATCGGAGCGGTCATGCAGCTAAAGCCCCTGGCCAAACATTTAAATCTTTTTTTAGGGTGGCATACTGCCCTCCCCCCCCCCAAAAAAAAAATCCATTGTCCTTGAAAAACAAGAACATAAGAATCGTAGCGAAGCACGGGCACAGTTTTTATACTGACTAACGTCACTCAACGATGACTAAAGCGAAACCTCAGAGCTTAAAATTTGAACACAATTTCCATTTAGTATGTTAATATAAAATAAGGAAGAACAAAATCCAAAGTTCAACTGGGAGTATGTTATCGCTAAAAACGACGCTGATTACTGGTAATTGACCGAACGAAGTGAACACTACGATTTTTCTTTGTTTGTCTTTTTGTGCTACTTTCCATATATAAAAGTGCGAATAAAAGTTGTATAATTACACTTACCAAAATTAAGTATACAAATACAAAGATAGGAAGTGGTGTGACACTTATTAGTCAGCCTCATGAGTGTCCTCACATGAAGAAAAATAGAGTTGACCTCTACTAGAAGTCCTGCCATAGCATATCCCAAGTAGTATCTGGTGTAGAGAGCCACACCAAATACTCCAATGACGACCAGATGGTGAATTAGGAGGACAAACGAGTTTTCAAAATCATTGAACCACATATCCATCAGATCGAATATGAAATAACCTGCAGGACAATAAAAACAACTCTANACTAATATATATATATTTTTTTTTTTTTTGCTTATAGTTAACAGGGAGCTATTTGATGATGCATAGTCAAGTCCCTCATATTAAGTTATGAAAACAGATAAATAGATTCGTAGTAGTTTTGTGTGACACAAAACTGTGTACTGACGATGGAACCAGCGCGATCGCTCAATATCAACCAAATAGGATGTTGGGATGCCAACCACAACCTTTCCCCAAAGAAGAGACAGACCTTCCCAGAAAATCTAAGACCAAATTGGCTAACTGGCACAACTGCATGTAACTTTAATTTGTGATAGCCTTTGCTATAAATAAGTTATAAACTTAAATATTTTTCTGCCTAAGAAAAATATTATTGTGAAATCAGTTCAAAATTAATATTGTAGTTGTGAGCAGTTATTTTCAAATCAGTCATATTTTATTTCAACCTTCGAAATAATATAAAATTTGCACGCCTTAATTTGTGACAGCCTTTGCTATAAAAAATTTACAAACTTAAATATTTTTCTGTCTTAGGGGAACCGATGTATTCAAAGTGCCATTGACGCTGGTAAATTAATATCTAATCTACTTCTAATATTGTCGTTATAGTCCACACTCCACACCCTTTATATGAGGAAGTTTGCTGTTCACCTTCCAATCTCCTAAATCACTTACCTACTGAGAAACAAATGAGGAGATGTGCTTGGTTGGAATAAACGTTGATGAGATCATTGCGATGCATAGGATAGTTCCACAAACTGAAACAAAAACAGTCGAAGTTGTATAATTCTATTATGACACAGGGTTCCGACATGACCCTTAATTTACTTCTTCTTTTTTTTGGAAAAAATACGATCACAAATGGAATTGAAAACCAAAAAAAGGGAGGAAATGGACGCGCCGGGATGGCTGCATATGTCACTTTCCTTTGTTTTGTTTCGTAAGGCAAATTGTTTGCGTTAAAATTAAAATAATTTCCTTTTAATTTTATGTTAGATCAAGGTGTAGTGTTCAAGATTATATCTACATCTATTACAAAGATATGATTCGATAGGGGGATTTATCATTTTCAAATCGGATAATTTTCCCAAGGTCCTATACCATGATTTTGAGGGGAGAGGCACGATTCTCATCTGGGCTGTTGTATACACAATTTTCTGATATACAAATTCAGATATAGTTTCAATTATTAATGAGTGGTGGAATGAATAAGTAGTTAAAAGTAATCAATATGACTACCAGACCAACAAATGACTAAAATCCTTGACTTAATTTTCCATACATGTTTCTCCCATATGACCACTTACCAAAAACCAATCCATATACTTGAGATAGTAGAATGAATTAGAGAATTGCATATGTTTTTAAATAACCATTTTTTGTTTTTTTCAATTACAAAGAAATCTATATATTCTGGTATTATTCGAGCAGAGAGACGATAGAATATTGCTGTACTGAATGCGATATAAACCAAACCATAGTTGGGAGCCATTTGAATAAGTGATGCATCCGTTGAGTCCCTCATATTGAGTTCTGAAAAGAGACAAAGAGAATCATAGTGTCGAGTCGAATAAATAATATTTTTAGGTGTGGACGTGCAGAATAATAAGATCGTGTTGACAGAATTTTTAATTAGTTTTATGAAAACTCAAATAATTTTACTACTATACAGATGACTGATAGGACTTTTTTATGGCTTAATATTTTGGCCCATTCGATACCGGGGTTTTATTCTCCATTCGCTGAAAACCAGCAAACCACATTGACCCAGCCAGCATCAAGAGTACAACACGAACCTCCTCACATGACATTGCTCAAATTTAGTGATCATAGTTGAACTAGTGTATTCAACGTGCCATAGATGCCGGCTAAAAAGTTAATTTAAGAAATTAGTGCGAATTATGTGCTCAGGATCTGCAATACACGTTACATTCCATTGATACATTTACCCAGCATATAGCAATTTTTTTTTCCTTCAATAGATAAATACACGTTATTATGGAACGAACAGATAGACAAACAGAAGCGTAAAGAAATAAAGAAAAAATGAGGTGTTAACACTCGACATCACTTCGTTCGGTTCATGAGCACTGATAACTTTCTTGGTGATAGAGATGAGTTATGAAAAATGGTCTAATAATTTTTCGACTCACTCAATGAAACATAGTCAAATGGATCTAGATCTAGTTCATATAATCATGACACATCTCTACTTGATGAGAAACTCAGCCTTCGAGCTTCGAGGTCTATTTGGTTATGGTCGAATCACTTAAACTGAGTATTTTGGCTTCGAATTCCAATAATGGCAATAGTTTCTCAAAATTCATATTCCGTACGTAGGAGACATGGTTGTAAATATTTACCTTATTTACAATACTACACTTTTGTTTTTAAACAGAATGCATGTCTGTCTACAGTCTACACACGCCTCTTTCTGATGAGTCATACTAGACCGGGAGCTAGCGTNATGTACTCACCAATCCGCATCGAAGCCACAACCCGCCAAATGGGTACCTTATGAGGTAAGAAGAATGTACGCTAGCTCCCGGTCTATACAGTTTTTGAACAAAAAAAAACATCTTGTTAACTGGGATTTCAAAAACACACGAGGAAAATGATTGTGCAATACACATTCTCTAACTTACACAATCAAAATATTCTTTTAATATTGATTGAAAAATATACAATTTTTACTTACCAAGCATTTTTGATGATAAGGGGGGTAGGTAAACAAATTTTCAAGGTAATTTATATAAATGAAAATGTCGCGTGTGCTTATAACACCATAAAAAATTTATTAACCTAGTTTTTTTTTTTCTTGAATAAAAGACTATCCCTTATTAATATAACAAACACATTGAATACAAAAGTTAAATTTTGATAATATTTTCCAAAATAATTTGATTTCTGATTATTTTAAAGTTCAGTAGTTCAAGGATTTTGTGATAATAAAAATTGATAACATTAAAATTACAAACAAAATGTTGATAAAAAAAAATCTCATTTGAAGGAAAAATAATAGGCTAAAGGCTATTCCGCCGACATAACAGGGTATGTGCCGTAGGGCGAGGTAAGGAGCAGTGAATTGATAAATGAGAAGAAAAGCGATTAACTGAAAAATACTTTAACGAAAGCCGAAAGCAAAAGCAAACACAGTTGCCACGTTGCCCACTTTATCTAGTTTTGAAAAACTATCCGATTTTTTTTAAAAAAATACCCACTTTTTTTTAAAAAGAAAAACAAATTTAAAGTTTTCACTAACAAAGGAAAATGAAAAATCAGAAATATTTCGATAACCAACACGAGCTGCACTTTAAGGACGCTACAAAAAAGATAGTAATAGGTAATAGAAATTGTATAATATTCGGTTAAAGTAGCTGAATTTTTAGTCGCTTGTTTTTTCTAAAAGTTTTGAGGTAAATCATTAGCCCGGAAAACGACAAATTAACTGTATTAGATATGCAGGGTGATTCTTAATTGTATGAACATACGTTAACCACTTATTCTCTATAAAAAAAAAACGGAGAACATGCCCTTTGAGTTTCAAAAAATAAATAGAAAATATATATTCCAATGCAAAATGTCAGAGTTCTTCTGATATGGAAATCAAGTCCATTACACTTTCAGGGGTGGCCGCAGGAAGTCAAGTGAAAGAAAATAGGACATAACTTTTTCGAGACTGACCAAATTTGAAATTCTTTTTCGCCAGGTTAAAATTAATATTATGCACAAAAGAGGATTATTTTTTTTTTTTTAAATTTTGGATGAGAAACTAATAACGCTTTCAATATGAAACTAATGCAACATTCAACGTGAATGCTAATTTTCGTTCCATCTGTTTTCCTTGATGGTTTTATTTCGCTTTCTGTAAGAAAAAAGGTTCGCAGAATACAATATCACACAAAAATTTGCGTTTTTTAAAAAACTTAAAAAGATACCTAATTACTACCTACATATTTTACAGCAAATGTTCGATATGACCACTCTGACTTCAATACGTGCCTCCATACACCTTCATGTTGAAAAATGTAGCATGCAGGTTGCATCAGTTTCATATTGAAAACCTAATTGGTTTCACAACCAAAATCTTGCATAAAAAAAAAAATATTCAGACCTTTTTTGTTCATAATATCATTGGTTTTAACGGAACGATAAAGAAATTCAAATTTGGTCAACCATCAAAAAGTTATGGTCTCTTTTTTTTTAGGTTGACCCTCCTGTGGACGCCCCTGAAATTGTAATGAACATGTCAGAAGAATGCCTACATCTTATATTGGGAATGATTTTTTTTACCCGTTCCAATCGCTGAAACGGGTAAGGAGTAATGAAAAAAAAACTCTGCCAATGTGACACCTAGGTTTATTATTTTTCTGGCAAAAAATAATAAATTTTTTTGGCAGAAAAATAATAAACCTAGGTGTCACCAAAAAAAATTGAGGGGGGTTATCGTGATGATTCCAACCCTGGGGTGTAATTAGACCCTAAATTTGACATACCTACCAAGTTTGAAGTCTCTGGCTCTTAGCATTCTCTTTTTAGACAGGATTAATGAAAATCGTTTTAAAGCAGTAAAAACCGCCAGCGGTATATTTGATTGGACCCAAAAGTTTTGGAGCTAGCTGAGACCCAAAATATGACATACATACAAAATTTCAAATCTCTAGCTGTTACCATTCTCCTTTTAGACAGCGATACTGAAAACCGCTAAAAAGCGGCAAAAATCGCCAAGGGTGTATTCGATTACACCCAAAAGTTTCGGGGCACAATTAGAGCCCAGATAGAACCTATATACCAAATTTCATCCAAATCGGTCAACGCTAAGTGGCAAAAGTGCCCATCACGGCGTACAGCGGACAAACGGATTTTTTTTTATTCGATTTTTGGATTCTACGTACCTTGAAACGTATAATATCAAATTTTGAGGGGGG
>CM022882.1:8291611-8321207 GCA_012654025.1 Pachypsylla venusta | reverse complement strand
AAAAAAAAAAATCAAAAGGGAGCCAATTTACTCCTCCCCAGATAGAGACCCCAATTTTGAATAGACAAGAATTATTGTGATTTTTTTTTTTTTTATTCATTTATTTATAAGCGTTAAGATGATCGTCCCCAAACCAGAGAGGTTAGAAAACACTTTTCTCGGGAATGCTTTGATGATGAAGTTATTTTTTTGGTAAAAGCTCGAAGTTTATCCATAAAAACTCTTGCACCATTCGGGCGTTGTGTCGCGTCCTGGTTTTACTTGTCATGGTATCCCAATTTAGCCATTTTTAAGGGTTGTTGTAGTATCTAGAGGAAAATATATCCCTGTTGAAGTTTTTCATGTATTAATACATAGTAAGGTTAAAAAAGAACCTATCATGGGGGAAAAATATCCCCTCAAGGCCCTTATAAGATTATTATTTTTAGGGAAAGAAGGTGGTTATAAAATTTCAATACCTTTTTTCTTGGAGGAAAGAATTTAAAAATTTTTGTGCCTATATGCCTATTCAAATTCAACCTTATCTCTTATCGATTTTCATTTTTACTAATTTGATACGTGATCCAGTTTCCAGTTAGAATTAGAAAGTACCTCTTCCAGTTTTCCATTGTCGGCCAATTTTTTTCTCATAAAAAATCATGTGGTTTGAAATTTTACCTTCGTTTTTTATAATCACTACTGCACTTTCCATTCCAGGCGTTTGTGCAAAGTATTTTCATATTTGGGGAAATAATGGCAATGTAAGTGAGAATAATAATTATTTATTAGTGTTGTACCCGGTCAACGAAAAGGTCTGTTAGGGGGACTCTCAAAAGATATCAATTGCTACTACAATTTAGTTGGCTCTAACATAATTCTGGTTAGAAGGTGTTCTTACAGAATCTTTATTTTTGAAGCTAGAAACCCGGGGTTTGTATTAAAATGTTCTTTGGATAATATAATATCGATTTAGCTATGGATGGGTGTGATTTTTACTCATTTATGGTTAAGTTACGTTCATACGGCCATGCTTTGCTGACAAGAATACTATGTATATTATACATGGATTAATAATAACCACTGGTGTACAAAATTTAATCTAAATCGGATATACCAATCTTCTCCTTAACTTCATCATTTCCCAATTCAATTTAAGGTCGTCCTTGTTTTCCTTAACTCTACCATGCATCACCTTCTGTTCTGTTCCTACTCTCTCTAGTTGTATCCTTTCCTGGCACGGTAACCCTCGTTTTCTTCTCATAGTATCAGGGTGTAGTAAATGCAATTTGTTGATGACTTTCCATCTTTGGTTTGAATTTGAAGCAGAGTTTTTTAAAGCCTGCATGACTTTCCTACCATCAACCCTTTTGTATTTACCCGGGCTTAGGACCGTTACCTAGTGAAGCTGGCTACATTTTGGATATACCTACCGGTGGAAAATAATGCGCCAAAAGAGGAAAACCAAACGATAAAAAAAATAAAAAAAAAAAAAAAAAAAAACTAAGCAACTGAGGCTGTTATGACCTATCACAGAGAAAAATCTTCAAAATGAACGGTATGACAGAAATCTATAAGTGACCTGGCTGTTATGACCTTCCCTAACAATCACAAAGAAAAAAACTTCAAAATGAACGGTATGACAGAATTCTACAAGTGACCTGGTTCTTAGATTTTTTTATTATATTGGCGATGATCTCCCAAACTATTCATCGCGTACCCCTTCTACATACCCTCAAATTGCTATTTTAAAAAATGTATATTGCTGTACAAAGATTGAGAGATCTTTTAAACAAATAAAATAAACAATATAATATAAATCATTCATATTTATTTTAAAAAGAACAACTTGGTTTAATATTAAATTTTAAAGGGATTATTTTAAGAGGGTCAGAATTGAAAGTAAAGAAACCTAACTCACGATGACCGGTTCTACGCACCAGGACGATCTGGAACGCATATCATCACTGTTCTAAACAAGAGCCATCAAAACCTTTTCAGTAACCTCATATCACTTATTTCTACCATTTTTCCAAACCTGAATGCAAAAATAAGAAGAACTGTTGATTTAAAAAGGAACACTGCCACAACAACAAACTATGTTGAGCGTATACATTGTATTAACTTCCTATTTGTACCATGAGAATGTGTTTTTATAGCCTAGAAATTTTTTCAATAGGTATTGAAATTTTAAAGATATAGAATCGATATGAAAAGACTTTCCCTGATTACATGTATTTTTTATCAAAAAATATCAAGCTTTTTGTACTTTAAAATAAATATATTCTACATTTTGAGAAAAAGTTGAGCCCGGCCGAATTACCGGCGACGTGACGCCCTTAACGGACCACCATAAAGATTATCGTCTTAACTTTTGATATCAAACATTAGCATTGAAAAATCTTTTCAAATCTATTCAAATCTAATTGAACATTATTTTCTATTAAATTAATAATTAAATTATTAACAAAAAAATTACTATTTAAAATAAACAAATATTGTTTATCATAACTTGCCACTTCTTTATGAAAACACATTTTCAATCTCTTACTTATATATTGATTATACAAAATCAAATCACAAACAACAATCCATTTCTTCAATTGTAAACTATATATTTGAAATTCGATCTTATAGCATTCAGAATTATTTAATTTAAACGCTGGAATATTTATAATTCGATAGTTAATATTAAATTTCATGAAAATATCCTTATATATTAGATTTAGTTTTTGAAATTCTAATTGTATTTGTTCTTCATTTTGGGTTCCTATGAAAAGATTAATATTTTCTTTTTGTATACTGTTGTATAGATGTTTAATAGGAGCAATTTTATCTCCTTCATCTTCATCATTACATATATAATTTTTAAATTTATATATTTTTCCACTTGTAATATATTTGATTGGTAAATCTTTATAAGAAACACTTTGATTTGTATGATAAGAACAGAATTGATAAAGATGACTTGATCCTACAAGATGATATCTTAATTCGTTATAACCTATCTCATCACTATTATTGTCTTTATTAACCAATAGAATATTATCTAAAGGACAAACATAATCTATGCCACATCCTTCAATAATACAACTTTTACATAAATCTGTGTTTGTAAATTCTATGAAATCATGTTTAAAATTAAAATAATTTTTTACAATTATGGGAAATAAATATTCGAATTCTGCTGCTTGATTTAAATAATTAATGTCTAATTTGTTCTTAAAAGAAATATATTTGTTTGATTTTTTTTCATCGTTTTTCAAATTTGTATTTTCACAGATATTGGAATCTGTTTGTTTTTCCTTTGATTGGGAAATTGACAAATGTTCCAAATCTTTCTTATTTATTTTATCCAAATTGTCTGTTTCTAATTTTGTTATTGCCTTAAACTCTTCTATAATTTCATACTGATCAGGAGTTTTAACGTGTAAAATATTTGGTATTTTCAATATTTGTTTAATAATTATATTTTTTTGATACTCAACAATAACCGGATCAAATATTTTAACATCTTCTTTATATTTTTTTCTTAAATTAGTCATCTCTTCTATTTGTTCTTTATTATACATCTGTCTATTTTTTCCTAATTCAAATTCAATTGAATAAATTTTAGAATTAATTTCTTGAATTTGATTTTCAATCAATTCAATTTCTTTAGATTTTATTTCAATTTCTCTAAAATTAAATTGAGATACATTTTGTTTTCTTCGTTTTAGATTATCAAGAATAGTTTGTTCATCTTTGAGAACTTCTTCAATATTATAAGAAGGAGAAACTACGTTACATAATTGTGATAGTTTATCATTTGTTATAAATAAAGAAGACGAACAGAAGTGGCGAGTTGACGTTTGAAAAGTGGTTTTAAAATCAGAAGATGGAATATAGCAATCGAATAAATTTGAAATTGAATTTGTATGTGTAATATGAGAAGTATTTCTTGTTCTTTGAATAGCTTTTACCCATTGGAAGTATGTTTCTGAAATAGGAGTGATTCTGGTCACAAATAGATTGTCTTTATAACAATATGTGTGTTTATTACTTTTTATAGTTCCTTTTGATGTACATAAAGAAGATTCAAATTTAATATTTTGTTTAGGCAAGAAAGTCAAAAGTTTGTTTTTCTTTGTTCTTAAATGGGTGCTGTCTACACCACTGAGTTTGATACTATGATAATCAGGTTTAATATGAGTGTAAACATAATTGTCATAGTTGATTTTAGGAAAAATAGATTTCATTCTTAATGATTTTTTATAATTTTTCATTAAGTCTATGTTTTTAGATTGTGTAAAATATTTTTCATGATTATTATTAATACAGACTGTAAATTTATTCAAGTGAGAAGTTATATTTTTGTAAACACTTTTAGCATGTTTTCCACTCTCAAGTTTAATATTTGACCAAGTTTGATGTTCTGAGTTTTTCAAGTTTAAATAACCGTACTTGAAAAGTTTAGATCCCCCAACAACATATTCACACGAACTTACCCAAATCAAAGTTTGTTTTTTGATTGGATTAAGTTTTCGTTTCGTCCATAGCGTATTGAGGTGGAACATAGTTATCACTTTTATCTAAAGGTTGACTTTCTAATTTTCTTTTTTTAGGTGCTTGATAACTTCCGAGTCCTGCAGCTCTTTCAGATTCTTCTATTGTATAAGGTTCAAGTTCAAGGGCTTTTAATCTTCGTTTATGAACTTTACTGCGAAAATGTTCTTTTAATGCATGGTCATCTATGAAATATCGTCTGTGGAGAAGAAGAAATAATAGAAACTATAACAACTAACAGAATTTGCTGACAACAGAGGGAGAGGAGAATGGGCCTCTTCAAAAGATACGCCCCACTTCTCCACCGGCAAATATTTGTCCGGGCACAACCAAACAAAGACTACAGTCGAGTGGTGTGAAAGTTTGGGCTCAATCTAGCTATGGGTGGGGCGACATTCCCACCGATAGCCTACCAACTAAACCCACACTCCTTGTTGCCAGCTATGGTCTAACAAAATGCTGACTTACACTCGATTATTGTTTCATTTAATAAAAGACTTAAGCACTTTTTCAACCACTATTGGCCAATATTACACTCAATTTGCACCACCAAACTACCTAACATAACTATAAAATACCGGGTGAATTATTTGAGAACGTTTTCATTGAACTCTATACAATGTTATGGAGGTAACTCGGTCTCCTGAGTAGCATTCGTAATAATTCACACCATGACGGTTCATAAAAATTCACATCATAAATAAACAAGTGCCATGAAAACAAGTATACTTACGCACAATGAAGACAGTAAAATTGTGCTTCTCCGGGTCTGTCAAAGTCTATTTCTTGGTGCAACAATTTATTGGCTTTTGTTTCTTCACAATCTCCATCAATCTGATTTAACCAAATTTAAATAAATTAGTCACTAGATAAAACTTACAAAAAAAAAACAGACTCAGTTGCAGTTTCAGCGGGAATTTTCAATGAGTTTAATAATAATAAAACCCCAATGCGACAAGCATTTGCTTCCCGTGACCACCCGCAAGGGATTAAATGCTCGCCCATTAAAAAGTTACTTAAAAAAAGAGTTATGTGATATAGGATTTTTTAGGAACTAGTGTTTAGGGGATTAGCTACTGATGTGCACGATGACCGTGTTTGTTTAGAGAAGTTTGTAAATTGAAACCTCCTTTCCAGACAAAGTGCGTACAACTTTTGTGTACCTCTCAACTGAATCGATGGCCACTTTCTGGTCAGAGTATGTACGTTGCATCATAGACTACTCAGTAGTTAAAATCTTACCTGGTCAAGATCTCTTTTATAATGTTTTGTCTTTATTGACCTCTTATTACAACAATTTTTCTTCTTTTTAGTTTGTGGCCCTGTCATTATTATTTATTAATATATTATCACGAGAAACACGTGAAAAATTAATTTTTACAAATTTCTTGAAAAAGAACATTGTGAGGAAGTTAGCCAGACCATACCAACCATGTGTGATAAAAATTGTTATTGTTACGAGAGGTTAGCAACGGATATTTTATACAACTATTTTCTTTATATATGATGAAGCCAGAAATTCTCGTCTTATCAATATTTTTATCAAACGAAAACACTTTTTTTCTTATGCGTTGATTAACAAATAGGATAAAAAGAAACCGTGGATTAATCAATATCTCTTTTATTCATTCTTTTTAACAGTACTTATTTATATTTTTATCTAAAAATTAAAATTATGTTTTCCTCATGTTTAAATAAACGTTCTACACTACAGAAAACGTTTTTGTTTTGCGGAAAACATTTATTAATTGTGTATTTGTAATAGAATTATATATCCATTCCTTTCAATAATTTTTACTTCTTTAATCACAATGGGTAAAGGATTCAATAACTACATGTGTAAAAAATTCTTTCATCCTGCATCTCGAGACAATTTAAAACGAGTATGGATGGCAGAACAGAAAGCTGATGCATATAAAAAGAAACAAGAAGAACTCAGAGTTCAATATGAAAAAGAGCAAGATTTACATAACAATAAAGCATTGCTATCAAAAGAAAGTAGTGATAAATTAAGCGTTAACTTTATGTATGAACCACCCCCTGGTAAGTGGAAATATAAAATTACATAACATAATGAAACTGGTTAATGTTTACATTAGTTGTCAATGAAATTACTAGACCTATTGTACTGTTTCACCCACTATCGATTGAAATTGTTGGTCGCCACTGTTCATTTCTACTTTTCATCCCCATTACTTTCAGCCGCATACAAGGTGGTTTCAAATTGAAAACAATAAACCCAATTTTTAAGAGAACGTATTCTACCAATTTTATTCTGAATCTGAGAGGCCAAGCTTGATTAGATGATATTTCTGATTGTCTATTTACGATAATGATCAACACGACTGCAGAGTTGTATTATACATATTTAAATAGAACCCGTCACGCTTGACTCACGCGTTCCAAATTAAAATTGACTGAGTGTGAGAGCAGCCGCGTTGACCATCTTCAGTTTAACAAATCATTAATAATTAAACAAAATATGAATATTCATTTCCTAACAATTTTCATCCTCTTCTTTTGTTTTAGGTTTAAAAAAAGAACGCGAGAAAGAAGATGATAATATTGAACAAGAATATAAATTTGAATGGCAAAGAAAATTTAATGCACCGCGTGAAGATTATTGTAAAAATAATGCAGAAATCCGTGACCAACCATTTGGTATACAAGTAAGAAATGTACGATGTATTAAGTGTCATAAATGGGGACATATTAATACAGACAAAGAATGTCCATTATTCAACAAATCTAAAGACGACGAAGAAGTAGATGGTAGTGGCAAAGGATCAAAAGATACGTTAAGTTTAGCAGAACAAATGAAAATTGATGGATTAGCTATGAAAAAATCAGCCATGTGGACTTCATTACAAGAGCATTCAACAAATTTATCAGAAATAAGAAATGCAAGTAAAGAAAAAAATCAATCAATGTTAAAAGAAATTGAAAGAGCTGATATCGAATTTATAATAAATTTGGATAAGAAAAATAAATTGAAAATTTTAAGAAAATTGGAAAAGTTGGATAAGAAATATAAGAAAAAGATGAAGGAAATAAAAAGAAAAGTTAAACAAGAAGCGAGAAGAGAAAGAGAAGAGAGTGAAGGAGGATGGTCAACTGATTAAGTGGAGAATATGGATTAGAAAAAAGTGAGTACAGAATGAATATTATCAGGAATTCTTTGTCATTTTCAATTGAATAAAATTGAAGTAATCAATATTTACGCTTTATCGAGATATAAAAGCACTCTGAGTGGTGAAGGAAGTAATTTAGTTGTATGTTGGTTAACTTAGGATACTATGTCAAGTAAAACAAACCATAATGAAGGTTAAAATTTACCATATCTTGTCCTTTTAAATAAATCAAATTAAAACAAAACACTATTTACTTTAATTTATGAAGAAACTAGTTCCGAATCATTCGATTCATCGTCAGTTTAGTCGAGTCTAAGGATGGAAGTTGACTCTCAGTTGGAAGTCAACTTCCATCCTTAGACTCGACTAGACTGATGATGAATCGAATGATTTGAAATTAGTTTCTTCATAAATTAATGTAAATAGTGTTTTTGGTGTTTTGTTTTAATTGATTTAAAAGTTAATATTTTTTAACTCTTATAATTAACATGTTATTCAAAGATTTAAATTATCTTGTCCTCTCCTGAGAAAATAAATTAAAATTTAACCTAAATTAATTTAGTTGTGTTCAGCTAATGTGTTTGCCATAATGTAGTTCTCCGTGTTATTGTTAAATAAACATTATGTTCATGCTTGGATTCGAACTATCAGCCTCCTGGTTACGAATCTACCGACTCTATCAATTGAGATATTGAGTCTGTTTTTATGCACCCTAATTGATTATGGTGAGACAATTATGGATGAGAAAACAAGAGGAATATCATTGTTTGCATGTATTACAACTCTCTGGTGACTTGTTTTGTGTGCGCCAGGAAAATTTATGATAAAATATTAACAAAATAGAACTCTTACGCCTTTGTTTTAGGCGAGGGTCCCCAGTATATCATATTTTGAAATATTAATCGCACGTTTCTAAAAGATTTGCATTCAAGTCTTACAGAATCGGCGAAATAAAAATCATATAACTGACCTCCTATAAATCTAGGTTTGAGGGGAGAAGACACATAGACAGAGTCTGTTCTTCAGGGTTATAAATTAGAAACTAAATATTGACATTTTAAGTAAATAGTTAACTAAATGTTTAAATAACTAATTAGAAACAAATCTGGAATGATAGAATCAGAATATTCACACAAAGCGACAGTATTACTCGGAGTGTGACCAGGAACATCAGTCTCACGACTTTCTTTAGAGATAATATAAAAGAGTTTTCCTTAGAAAAAAATGTCCTCCAACTTTTTTTTTGTAGATTAAAGTTTGGTTTACATTCTCCAACGTTATTAATTCATTAAATTATACAAGAAATGAAAACAATATTGACTTGATTTTATGTTCTGCAATTTATAGAAATAGAAAGTTCATCTTTTATTATTTAAAGGGACGTAAAATCTAACAATCGAATTAAAAAATAATTCGTCTGTCGAAAGCTGTAAAAAATGTTGGAAACAAATTAATACGAAATTAAAAGTTTTGATGGCCCTTGACGCGGTTATTTGTGAAGTCCCCGAAGAAAATAAATGTAGAGACAAAAAGGAAGAAATGAAGGAAATAAATGTTTTTGAAAAATATTGAATTTTTATTTTTATCTCCAATAAAGGCTATTTCATTTTATATGTCCCCGTTTGGAGTCCTAATTTATGCCCAAAATCGGAATTTCCTTTTTTATTTAAATTGTAGAGTATAAAGTCAAGTATTTTCGCCCCCCAAAAGAAAAAAACTCTTTTTTTTTATTAGTACCTAACATTTTATTTTTGATTGAAAAATATAAAATGATAATTTTGTATTTAATTATTTTCATTCATGTAAGTAGTTTAATTTACTCTTGTTATTTTTGAAAAAAAAAATAGCCTTTTGAATTGACGATTTTGTGGCAGTTGCTAAATTTAATATGTACCAAGTATCCAAATCAAAGCGAGCGATTCTCTTTTTTCTTTCCTTTTCAAAAAGGTTATGCCCCGGAAGTTCAGGGCACTCTCTTTTACAGTTATTCCTAAAATGAGAAAATTCGATGAGAAAAGTTTCGCTCCGAGCGGGATTCGAAAAAGATTCAATGGTCTTATCAACTCGATCATGGAGATTGGATTCCTTCTTTCCTTAGAAGATGGTCAGTGGTCGAGCACAGTTTTGGGAAGGTCAGCTGTTTGTAATTTTGAAAATAAAATTTTGATACCATTTTCATTCTCAACATGTACCTATTTTGTCACCAAAAATAATATTACTAAAACCCTGCCTCATTTAAAATTTAATAATTTATGTTTCAAGGAAGGAACATTTAATAATTTATGTTTCGAGTACATGGAACATTAAAGATCAGGTCGTCCGCATTCAGCCGCACTTTTGTCATTAAGCGTCGACCTTTTTTGGCAGTGACGATGATCGAAATCGTTGTGTTTGCGGATATTACGAGACCATTAATCTAGGAAATATAATTTATAAGAAAAACCGAAACCATCACAGTATTCGATAATTTTTGATTGATTTCAGATTATTCATAACATTGAAATGTACCCCCTTCTTATCAAAAGGGCGGATGAAAAAACAATAACTACAACATCAGCACCTACACCAATATCGAGCATCGCCACTGCCAATGCAAGTGGAGGAGCAACAAATAATAATGCCACATCATTTGGAAACACTACAACAACAATTGGATTTGGAAATACTACCATTCCCGGAAACACTACCACAGCAAATACAGGTGGAAATACCACAACGTCTACTGCAAAAAATACGCCAACAAATATAGGTGAAAATACTACCACGCCTACTGGAAACACCACGTCAACAAATACAGGTGGAAACACTACAGCTACAAATATGACAAGTGTCGGAAACACTACAAATGCAAGTGAAAATACCATAAAGCCTGCTGGAAACACTACAGCAGTAACTACACTCGAAAATACTAAAAGTGTCGGAAACACTACAAATACAGGTGAAAATACCAGAACGCCTGCTGGAAACACTACAGCAGTAACTACACTTGAAAATACTAAAAGTGTCGGAAACACTACAAATACAGGAGAAAATACTACAACACCCTCTGCAAACGCTACGTTAACAATTACAAGTGGAAATACCACCTCTGGAAACATTGCAGGAACAACTACCGTTGGAAATCTTACAAGTGTAGTAAACACAACAAATACAGATGGAAATACCAAAATGCCTACTGGAAACACTACGTCAACAATGGGAGACACAATATCTACCAAAACCACTCCAACAATTAATGATGGAAGTGGAACCACTACAACATCGAATACAAAAGGAACTACTAATGAGTACAATCCATTATTCTCTTGGGGAAATTTGATTAGTGACCATGATGATGAAAGCAAGGAAAGTGACGAGGAGTGTCCATACGGATTTATACAATGTGTGTGTGACGCAGTTACGGAATCTTTGTACGGATCAAAAGAGAGTGAGGAAGAAGATGAAGATGATTTGGCGTACGAAATATTTGGAGTATTCAGAAAGTAATCTTTAGAAAATGATCGCACAACTGATATAATGAGAGAGTTAGTACGATAGAATCCCGAAAACGATTACTGCTTCCTCCCATACTTTACAAAAGCTGCTCGGTGTTGTCAGCCAGTTTTAGCATACGTTGCTCTGACTGGTAAACAGTAGGTCGTGGGTTCTCAAACCCAGGCAACCCATGAAATTTCATCCTCATGAATTTGAGATATTTACCACTATTGGAGGTCCTCAGAGTAGCATAATATGCTACCTTTCCCAATAATTTACTTAGCTAGTTGATGTCAGCAACTTTGGCAACCATACGATAAAATTCCGGAAACGATGGCTGCTTTTTCCATAATTTACCAAACTGATCGATGTTGTGAGGCACTTTTAACAATCGCACGATAAAATTCCGAAAACGATGGCTGCTTTTTCCAGAATTTACTAAACTGATCGATGTTGTGAGACAGTTTTAGCAATCACACGATAAAATTCCTAAAACGATGGCTGCTTTTTCCATAATTTACCAAACTGATCGATGTTGTGAGGCAATTTTAGCAATCGCACGATAAAATTCCGAAAACGATGGCTGCTTTTTCCAGAATTTACTAAACTGATCGATGTTGTGAGGCAGTTTTAGCAATCACACGATAAAATTCCGAAAACGATGGCTGCTTTTTCCGTAATTTACTAAACTGATCGATGTTGTCAGGTAATTTTAGCAATCACACGATAAAATTCCGAAAACAATGGCTGCTTCCAGTATAATTCATAAACTCAGAAATGAAAAAGTAATCAATATTTTAACTATTTTATTTACAATTTTTTTTTTTTAAAAAAAAATACATTTAAGTAGTATTATTAGAACCATTTTTTAAACAAAATAATAATAATAATTTTGAATCACCTAAAACTGAAATATACAACAACAATAAAACAATGTCTTTTCACAAATTTCCAATGTATGTAAAATCTGCTGCCAAAGTAATGAGAAACAAAAATCTCTCAGGTCCAGATTTCGGGCCAAAAACATAACAACTCATTTGACCACAATTTTATATTTCCTTTTTCTTGAAAGTATAGGATTCACCGAAGCACACGGTACGAGGTCAGTGAATTAAGTATTGCCACAAAACTTTGGCTCTCGATGGCCCGTTCTTCACACCAGGACGATCTGGAACGCACATTATTTTGGTACGGATTTTGGTACTTAGAACTTTGATTGGTCAAATGAATCAATAGATTAGGTCCGATATCTTGGACTATCTGGTATACTCTTGCTAACTTAAATCTAATCTAAAACTAATAAACAAATTAAAATTACGGAAAGTTGTAAAGAACGTATGGAACTTTATGATTCACTAAAACTAGCATGAACACAAACAGACCCCGCATGGGCCACCCGTCCATGTAAAAAAAAAAAAAACTAGCACCATCAGGATAAGATATGCCCAAAAAATTGTCAAAAAAAGGTGGGTTGCAGTGCATAAGTTGGAGTAGTTTTGACAATGGTTGAAAATAATAAACCTTTGAAATCGTCACTAAAAAAATTGACATTTTACGTTTTTTTCTTTGCGACTTAACGTCACCTTAAGATCTATGGGGATTTTCACCCTCCATTTGCTAGAAACTTGAGAAATCAACTACCAACATTGACCCGGGCTGGGTGGGTTGGGCCGGGAATAGCCTCAAATAGCATGACAATGTCTCGAATCTACGTGGTCACCAAACAATAAAACCTCGCTGAACGTTGCTTAACTCCAGAGATCTTACTAGAAATAGTCTATTCAAGGTGCCAATAATGCTGGCTAACCTGCGTATCTACCAAAATCCAAATTTTATAAAAAATTGTAAAGGAAGTATAGATAGTAGTTATTTTTTTGGGTCGAGTATTTATTTTCGGAAACCATTCTTGAGACATTTATGCCGTAACTATTTTGGTGACAAGTTTTACGCCTAAAAGCGTTGCAAAACATTACGAGGGTAAAAATTTCTTTTAAAACTTTTGGATTTTAGATCACAGACATAACATATAAAATCTAACTGAGCTAATTAGATTATTTGTCAAATTAACAAATATTTGCTGCATTTTATTTGCCGCAAATACACTTGAATAAATTTTAACAAAATTTATACATAAAATTGAAATTAGGAACAAATATGACCGACATTTTGCTCTTATGGATTATTGAAATTGTCCAGAACAAAAGATAAATCGATTAATAAAATAAATAATAGCAAAGATTAATTTCGTTGCCGGCAACTTTTACAACCAACATGTTTAGTAAAATATAAGTGTCCCTGTAAGTAATCTTAACTGTATTGATAAATAAACCAGTGATTCTCAACTTGATTAATAAATATCCGTCATTCTTAAATGTATTAATAAATAAACCAGTGATTCTCAACTTGAAGGGATTAGTAAATATCCGTCATTCTTAACTGTATTGATAAATAAACCAGTGATTCTCAACTTGAAGGGATTAGTAAATATCCGTCATTCTTAACTGTATTGATAAATAAACCAGTGATCTCCTCAATTTGAAGGGATTAGTAAATATCCGTCCATTGGGTTGGACTCGATAACAATAGGACTATTTTTAAAAACAATGATAACAAGGTATACGAGGGCGGTTCCAAAAGTTCGTGGCCTAACCTAGATGGAGAAGGAAAATATAAATCCACTGTGTCTTATTTTTCAACATAATCTCCCCTGACTTTAATACATTATTTATAACCTTTGGGTAACATCTCTATGCCCATCAATAAGTAGTTACTATCCTTACTTATAGTCAAAAGATTCTAAAACAGATGACCTGATCTCTCCATCACTCCTATTTTTTTCCAAGCAGCTCAGATTTTTTTTTATATTAAAATGTATTCAAATCAAGGGAGATCGTGTTGAAAAATAATACACAGTGGAATTTGATATTTCTTCTCCGTCTGGATTTGATCACGAACCTATGGAACCGACCTCGTATATACTCGTAAAGGGCCCCCAAGATGGTTGGTTCTTCGTACCGGGGCTACCCGTGCCATCGGGCACGGCCAAAGACCATCAACACCGTTCCGACGACAACTCACTGTGTTTTTCCTCTGTAGGACCCAGCAGTGCTGCTCCAGATACTTCCTCAAAGAGTTGGTATATAAATCGTTGCTAAACCCTGAAGTATCTGATCGATGTCTATGTATGCTGGCTGCACATGAGCAGCCAGCAACTATCCATCATTCAACTATCCACTAACTAATCTAGAGCCGTCAGCATTATGGACAGATCCTGTTGGAGAGGCCGCCTTTCTTGGCCTGGAGACACAGTGAGAGTCGTTGAGAAAGTTAACAACAAGAACCTCGTATATACATTTTTTTTTTTAAAAAAAAAAAATATATATATGTAGGAATCGCTTTCATAGCATTTCTTTTCACAGCAATGTCATTCTGGAAACAGCTAAACAAAATCGTTGAGGAAAATTTCGGCTCCCGGTAGGATTTCAATCCCACCGTCTCCGAGTTTAGAGTCAATACAATAAAAAGTTTGCAACGGAGATCGCTCAATCTATTAACACTTTGCAGCACAAGACTCTGAGTATATATTCGACCTTTCTTGCACGGAAAACACTTTTCTAGAAAATGCAAAATTTCCCTTGTCCTTGAAACTAGGAAGACTGTGAAACAACCGGAGATGTTTTGCGCTTGCCTCAAAAACTAAAAACCAATAGAAATGGGCTATATTTTCTATGAGCAGAGACGATGTTTTAGCGTACTAAACAGCGATTCCTGCAGGGACCACCATGCATCTCGGTACAAATGAGCTGTCATTCCTATAGCTGTCTTTCTCAAAAAAAACTACACCACTCACTTTTGTCATAATTTTCTTGAGATCAAGATTTCGGATTCTGTCCGAGTTAGTTTGAAACGACATCCCCTGGTTGTGTTTCTCCTCCAGAGGGTAGAAGAATATTAGCTGCTATGGAATTCACCTCCACTTTGTGGATCTTCCATGTTATCTAGAAGGGATTTCTTGTCTTCAGTCTTACGATTTGATTTTACAATAGGAGTACGAAATTCAGGTTCAAAACAGGGCTGTAACAGCAAGAAGAAAAAAATCGATTTCATATTATTTTTATCAACCAATTGTGGAAACAACTTTTCCAAAGGCAGCCAGATGTATGAGACCGCAGTTCCAAAACAAGTTGTTTTTAATTCTCATCATACATGTAATCTTGGAGGCTAATAATTAACATGGGTCCCCAGAATCATGTAAATTACTTAGTATTGCAGAGTTGCTTTCTGTGTTATCATTTTACACCATCAGCTTAGGAGGTTTCGGCCCGTGAATATGTCACCCTATCATGTCAATTACTAAGTTTGCAGAGTTGCTTTCTGTGTTATTATTTTACACTATCAGCTTAGGTGGTTTCAGCCCGTGAATGTCACCCTTATGTAATTTCTCACAATCTCAAGTATGACCTAGTTTCACAATGGAATTTAGTAAGCCATAATTGGATTGAAAGAAATGACGCCTTTGTTTTGGTTTATCATGTTCAATAATGAACCTTTGGAATCGAGAGAAAAATAAGCAAAGGTCGTTTTTCTTGGCGTCATTCTTGCAGCATGTGACACACTGACGCATCAAGCGTATGCTCAATGATCGAGGACGATGCTTCGGAGCGTTCTTACGGAGAGGCAAGAAAACACGCTATTAATTCTGAAAAATACAAGCTTGTTTTATTTAGCCCCAAGTGACCCAAAAAGCTTGCTCAGATTTTTGTCCTTAGCGAGACACACGGGCTACTTTCCAAGAGCAAAAAGCTCAGCTGAGGCTTAGGTGAGGGGCTTTTACATCCCTAAAGGAGCATTCACACTAAACAGTGACAGATACGATAAGTGATTCCCGCTGACTGAAAGCTGACAGTGATGCACTGTCACATGCCGGTCTAGTATGAACATGTTCCTTCAACTGCCTGGAAGAATATTTTTAGTTTTACCGGGCGGATCACTTGTCGGGCACGGCACTGTAACTGTTTAGTGTGAATGCTCCTTTAAAAGGAATTTGTCTCAGGAATATACGAAAGCTCCCATTTCGGTCATTAAAAAAACTTACCGTATCACATATGTTCATATCACAGCAATTTTCAATGGTAATTTCACAATGATGGTCTTGCAGAGGTCGCGACGTTAAAGGTGTTGTTTTATTTACAATGATTCTCTTTTGAACTCTCGGCCTTTTCGATAACTTTCTTATTTTAACAAACAGGAAACAGACAAGTCCAGCCAGCATTGTACACAGAGAACCTGAAAAAGAGATAGATAATAATAATAATATATCATAGTTGTTAACTAGTAGTTCAGTGAACTGTAGACCTCTATATTTTAGTTATATTTTAGTTCTGACAATGTTTATGCATGTCTAACACTGCCTAATGATTAATGATAATAGGGGTAGAATTATCCAAATATTTTGATTATTTCATCTTTGTTTAGGTTTCAAGTTCATTTTTATGATGGGTGTGTGGCTCGCCCATGACAACGCCTCTGTCCATACAGCCGTCATTGTAAAGACTACCGTGCGTGAGTTATCTCCTCTCTTACAGTCCAGACCTGGAGCGACTTTTTATCTGTTTCAAAACTAAAATCTGAGCTGCGTGGAAAAAAATTAGAGTGATGGAGAGATATCCAAATTATTATTTTTCAAAATATGTTGAAAAATAATACACAGTGGCTTTCTATTTTCCTTCTCCATCTAGGTTGGTCCACAAACATTTGGAACCGCCCTCGTATGTTGAAGAATAATACACAGTGGATTTTTATTTTCCTTTTCCATCTAGGTTAGGCCACACACTTTTGAAACACCCTCATATTTAAAAAGACAAGTTTGATAAATAAATTCACTCACCAAGCAAAGTAACAATGTTGAAAGGTCCCCAGGCACCATCTTCGTGAGACGAACTGAAGAGCGTCTCTGTCCCATTCTCGAGATCTTTGTTAACTTGATCAACAGATTCTTCAATCGAATCCTTATATTTATCACATCTGGTGAGAGAGAGAAAAAAATCAATACCCGGATTAACTTCTCGCGATACCCGTGGCATTTTACAGTGCGAGACCCTTTTAAGTTGGTAAAATATGTGAGTACAAAAATATGTTTCTAGAAAAAAAAAAAAAAAAATTCTTTGCAAAAAAATATACACGTCTAGCGGTAGCGTGTTTGTTTTCAAAATGGCGGCCATTTGAAATTTCCAAGATATGACTTCAAAGAGTGTCTAAAACTAGGCGAATTTTTTGCAATGGGATATTGAATGATTGCATAGGACACCAATGTTAAGGAACCTGCTTTTTAGACATAATTCTTACATTTTCAGAAAGACAATAGAATTAGAAGTACTTTGCAAAAAAAATTACAAGTCTAGCTTGTTTGTTTTCAAAATGGCGGTCATTTGAAATTTCCAAGATATGACTTCCAAGACTGTCTAAAATTAGGCGAATTATTTCTAAAAGTAAGCGAAGTGTCTAAAACTAGGGGAATCATGTCTAAAAACAGGTTCCTCGATATTGGTGTCCTATACAATCATTCAATATTCCATTTCAAATAATTCGCCTAGTTTTAGACACTCTTAGAAGTCATATGTTGGAAATTTCAAATGGCCGCCATTTCAAAACCAAACGAGCTAGACGTGTAATTTTTTTTATAAAGTACTTCTAATTCTATTTTCTTTCTAAAAATATATCACAAGATGGGGGTTCGTATTTAAAAAACAAAAGTTGGACCCCCTGGGGGCCACATGGGACTCGTCCCATGCAAAATTTCAAAACTCTACATAAAGCCGTTCAAAAAATATTCAGGTGGTCTCGGACTTTTGGGACACCCTGTATAGGAATGTCTATTGACATTGGGACTTGATATTTGGTTTTATGAAGGAAAGATTTTTTTAACTTTAAATTTTCGTCGATTGACTTTTTTCCACTTTAGAGAAATGAGACTTTTTCATTTCTCTGAAGTCAATCGACGAATATTTAAAGTTTTTTTTTTTCCTTTATAAAACAAAACACTTTGTTCTAAGTATAGCCCCGGAATTTACGATGAAAAAATGGCTTAAGTAACATTGAAGAATATATTTCTAAATTTTGCTGAAATTTTTAGATTGTCTAATCTCCCCCATCAATATTGCACAAAGTCCTGAGGTGGGAAAGTTACGGAATCGTCAGTCTTTTTTAATTATTAGCTCATTTTTATTTTATTTTCTCGAGAATGGTTAATTGTATCGAAATTTTTCGTAGGACTTTAATCAATAACAATTAAATTTTCCATAAGATTTGTTCCATGCATTTTTGTCGCATTTCTGACCATTTGAGATATACTTTTTATAATATCTAACATTTTCAGTATAATTTAGAACCATATCATTTTAACGTTTTTTTTTTTTTTTTTTTTTTTTTTTTTTTTTTTTTTTTTTTTTTTTTTTGGCTTTTTCTAAAATTTGTAGGCTGCTTTAGTATTTTCAGTCCAAGAAGAAATGTAAATAATAAGCAATGTTGCTATTTTGATTCATTTAACTATTACTTTTTGTACAAGATTTTAAGTAAAGGTCATAAAATCATTTGTAATAACACAGTAAGAAATCAAGCAATGTTACAAAGAGGGCTCTTTATTTCTAGGAATTCTTCCCTATTTTTTTTCCACGGAGAACAGTCTCCGTGGTCTAATGCAGGGGTGTCCAACCTTTGTGACCTGTGACCCCTTAATTAGGTTCAAAGCTTTCGGGTCACGAAAAAAAATTAAAATGTTAAATACGTCATAAATTAATTTTATTCCAATAGGTATGTATGTAGTTAGTGGGAACATTGATTTTTGGTTCAATACTACTCACCGCTACTTTCAGATTCAGCTCAACGTTTATACGAAAACGCCATCTCGCACAGATAAGTTGAGGCGATGGTAAGATTTTTTTTACAACAATTTTACTCTAGAAAGAAACCGGACTTGTCAAGAACTACAATATTGTGGTCGTTTCAGGCGAGATCATAAAAATATAGAAAATAGAAATTATTCAAGACCATGAATAATACAATTTTAAAGAAAAAAATATGGCTTCCGACCTCTATGCGCATTGGGCCGTAAATACCTAATGATTTCATATAAAAATGAATTTTGGCATCGAGTTGCGACACTCCTAACTTTGGCTTGTGGCACCCTTGGTAAGTCACGACCCCCCAGGTTGGGAACCGCTGGTCTAGTAGTCATCAGAAAGGAATTTCACCCCGGTTTGATCCCCGGCGAAGTTTGCTCACTTACCTACAAAATGAAGGCGGACCTTGTGATGGAAATGTATCAACATCATTTCTAAGTAGACAATATGCTTTGCACATAACTTCACTATGTTCGCAGTGTTGTCCAAAATAGCCTTCCGAACATGAACAGTGGGTTTGATTAATATCTACTGGATGACAGGTTCCTCCATTCAAACATTTCCCCTCACAGATATCAATCTCACAACGATGGCCAGTATAGTGAATGGGACATGACGTACAAGTGGCAACTCTGAAAAAAGATAACACAACGAATTGAATAAGAAACTAGCGTATTTGGCCATGTTCTACCACAGCTCACAGATATCAATAATCAATCTCACAACGATGCCCAGTATAGTGAATGGGACATGGACATGACGTACAAGTGGCCACTCTGAAAAAGATAAGACAACGAACTGTATAAAAAAACTAGTACATTTAGCCATGTCCTACCACAGCTCAAAAGTTAAGGTATTATAGACTTTGCACACCAACCAACGGCATAATCTCACGATGGCCGTTTCTACGCACCAGGACAGCCTGGAACGCATGCCATTACATTTGCAGACATCAAAATCAGTTAGGTAACCTCTTATCAATCTGTTTCTATCATTTCTAATTTATACACGCCAAATGGAGTTGACAAGATTCCTCATGGAAACCTTCCTTGAAAACACGATCTGAATTGCTAATGAGTATATTAACATTCTTGTACCTACCCTGTGACATACATTTTACACGAGCCACCATTCATACAATAATTTATACATGCCAAATTGAGTTGACAAGATTCCCCATGGAAACCTTCCTTGCAAACACAAGTTGAAATGCTAATGAGTATAGTAACATTCTTGCACCTACCCTGTGACATCCAATTCTCACGAGCCACCATTCATACAATAATTTATACACGCCAAATGGAGTTGACAAGATTCCTCATGGAAATCTTCCGTGCAACCACAAGTTGAATTGTTAATGAGTATATTAACATTCTTGTACCTACCCTGTGACATCCACTTCACACGAGCCACCATTCATACAATAATTTATACACGCCAAATGGAGTTGACAAGATTCCCCATGGAAACCTTCCTTGCAAAAACAAGTTGAATTTTTAATGAATATTCCGTTGCCACTACAACTTCTATTAGATCTTTGATCGTCTTCACCAGAGATTGTTTCAATAATTACTTTACTACCATTGGGTAAGATAGTTATTTGAGAAGAATTTACTTGAGGAACTGATTTCATCTGAAAAAAAAAAAAACTCAGACAGTTTAGAAATTTATTGAAGTGAGGTCTAGTCCTAACAACAGGATTTTTATTTTGTTTGTTGTTGTAGTAGCAGTCATGAGCCAAAGAAGACCAAAAGCAATGGTATTGGTAAACATTTCTTTCATCACAGCAAATTATCACCATCAGTAAAGCAATGGTATTGGTAAACATTTCTTTCATCTCTTTTCTTTAAGTAAAATATAAATAAAAGAGAGAAGTTAGAAGCTCAATATTCACACATATTTATCCATCCCTCACTCTCTTCATAGTCGTCAAAATTAATCGAGGTCTATAGTTCACTACCGTTCGTAAACACAATTTTTTTTTAAAAAAACTAAGTGTTTTATACTATGAAACTAATTGGTCTGCGGATTCTAAGGGTGCTCTCAGATAGCCGCATACTTATCTTATTGCATAGCACGCATCTTTGCATATATGCAATGAAAAACAAATACACTTATTTTCTATTTAACAAATTTCTAGCTCTATAATACCTCTTATAGCAGCCTCAGTAGCTCAGTTGGTAAGAATGACGGATTCTTAACCAGGAGGCTGTTGGTTCGAATCCAAGCGAAGGCAACAAATTTAGTAATAACATGGGGAGTGCATTGTGACAAAACATTAGCTTTAACACAAATAAATTTCTTTATTTATTATTTTTATTTATTTAATACCTCTTATGAGGTGTTGAGCAGTGTCAACATACAATACAATAATAATTTTACATTGATTGAAGAAAAATTAATCATAAATTTCTCATGGGAGTCTGCAAAATGCTCGATCTGATCACTTCCATAATAACATGTGCATATGGATTTCCTTGCATATATGTGAAGACTTTTATATATATAGATTTGCAATAAGATTAGTAAGAAGCACCTTAATGTTGTTGTAATGGCGTTCCTCTTGAAATCAACTTTTCTTTCCATTCTTGGATTTAGTTTTGGTAGAAATAGGTTGATAACAGGTTACCGGTTACCGGCATATCAGCTGATGGAGTGTGCACACCGACGGTAATGATACTATTGGCATATCTGCTGATGGAGTGTGCACACCAACAGTAATGATAATATCGGCATATCAGCTGATGGAGTGTGCTCACCAACGGTAACGATAACAACAAAAATTATTGTTCTTGGTAAGTATACACTAATCTAAACATTGATGATAATAATTATTAACTTTTAAGATAAATTAAAACAAAACACTTACCAAAAACACGATTTATTATTATTTATGAAAAAACTAATTTCGAATCATTCGATTCATCATCAGTCTAGTCGAGTCGAAGGACTAAATAATGTTTTAATTTAAAAGTTAATTTTTTAACACTTATAATGAACGCGCGAACTAAAGTGACACCCATTTGGTAAAACCTCGCTGGACGTTGCTTAACTGCAGAGATCTAACGGGAACTGGTGTATTCAACGTGACATAGGCGCTGGTTTAAAAAGAGTCTTATATGTAGAATTGAGTTGAAAACTTACGACTATAGGTTGTACTTTAAGTACACATTCACTCTTCTCTATTGTACTATTGAACACGTAATTCTTGTCAGAGGTTAAAACAAACATAGCTTTAGGTTGTACATATTTGTTAAACAATTTTATTTGTTTATTTGATTCTTCCATCAAATCTAGGCTCCAAACTTCTGCATTATGTATAAAATATAAATGATCGAATCCAATCGATATCGAAGTAGTCTCTAGAGATCGACTTTGAAAAATGATTTGTCGATTTTCACCATTCAAATTGGATCTTTCAATGTAAAATACATCTACTTCTCGATAATCTGTCCAATAAATATATTGATGTACAATATCGATTGTTATTGCGTAAGGTCTATTTAGATTTTTGTCTATTAATCGTAATTTGTGTGATCCATTTATATCGGATCGATGTATTGATGGTTGATTATCATTGATATTGGTCCAAAAAATATACCTGAAAACACAAAACATTAATCTTAACACGATTCTTCTATGGAATATATTGAAATCAATAAATTTAGCTTTCCAAGAGAATATAATTTTATAAAAAAAATCTTCATTGTGATCTATCAAACTGATTTCAGATTTTTTTTTTAATGAACATATTTTCTTTATTTATATATTTGGTTACATAATTCAAAAATAAAATATTGAAAATAAAATAAAGAAATATGGTACTCCACTTGAAAACTCATTTATAGATATAAATGAGTTTGTGTTAAGTGGAGTTCAACCCCTTGTAGAGCAGTGGAAAAAAATTCACCCCAGAACACCCGACCCTGCCAGACCAGTCATTCCAAAGAGGAATTCCCCTGTGAGACCAGATTTTGTATCAATGAAACAACAGTCACACAAGAAAACTCAACTTCGAACTGACCGAACCGACGAGAACGAAAGTCCAAAAGGTAAACCATTCTGCCACCACTCCACAAGTGGCCATAATCCATATTCTAGTTACAGGGAACAGCATAAGATTGTCAAGCTGTGGTGACAGATTAAGCATAGCTCTCTTGATTTCAATATTAGACATATGTTTGACACAATGGTTATATCCACTCTCAAGTAGATCGTCCGACAAGATTAAAATCAAACAAATAACTTCATTGGTGGAATTAAACATTTTCCTCCAGTAGGCTCTTCAAATTTTGCCGCTCCGAACAACCTCTACAATGCGATACCCTGCACTAGTTTACAATTTTATTAATTACAATTTATTTGTGAATGAAATTGTAACTTTATTGTACCTAAACTTTAATGAAATTGTAACTTAATTCCCCGTAATTTATGATTGTGAACTAGGGGATCGATGTGTCAGTTTCTAGTTCATTTTACAACCCAACGTTTGAGTTAAGATTGCAAAGAAAGTTTTTGGGTTTATTTCTGAGCCAAGCAAAAGATTTTTTTCGTAAAGGTTGATGATGATAATTCACTCGTTTTGGTCAGAAATAATGTTTTCACTGAACCTTCGGCCCCCACGGTGGCCGCGCCGCGCTCGTACAGTCAAATCGGGTCGACACACTTAGCGAATGGTCACGTCCCGCGCCGCAACCAAACGCGATTACGCAAATTGTAAAAAAATATATATATTTAATATTTAATATATAAAAATAGTACATGTTTAATTGTTTTTACGGACCTTATAGCATTTAAGTATGTAAATATAAATCATTCTAAATGAGAACAAAAATTGATAAATATATTTTTAAAGACTTACGATTTAGTTTGACAATGAATTAAGATAAAAACATACCGAGTAGTTTCGAGGCTCCCCACCTCATCATCAGGGTGTCAACACTTAAAAACGATGACACTTATACGAAAACGATTAAAAGAATAGATATACAGTTACAAAAATTAATTTACATAAGTATAAATGTATCACAGTGACAAAAGTGATAAAGCCTCATCTGTGATAAGAGAAGAATTTTTTAATATTTTCTTTTATTATTATTAAATTTATTTATAGCCAACGATCATACCACGTTGAATACACCAGTTCCCGTCAGATCACTGAAGTTAAGCAACGTCCGGGCATGGTCAGTACTTGGATGGGTGACCGCTTGGGAACACCACGTATCGTTGGCTTTTTCCGGCCCAACCCAGGCTGGGTGAGGTCAATGTGGGTAGCTGGTTTGCATGTTTCCAGCGAATGGAGGGTAAAACCCCCGTCTTGAATGACCAATAGATGTTAAAGAGACGTTAAGCCAAATTTAAAAAAAAAAAAAAAAAAATATATATATATTTATTTTATAATTATGTAACTGTATATCGAATAAGTGTCTATTAAACGTTTTCGTATGAGTGTCATCGTTTTTAAATGTTGATGCCCTGATGATGGGACAGGGAGCCTCGAAACTGATCGGTATGTTTTTATCTTAATTCATTGTCAAAAAAAAATCGCAAGTCTGTAAAATATATTTATACATTTTTGTTCTCATTTAGTGAAACAGGCTTTATATATAAAATGGTGTCTCTACAAACTATTTATAAATCATTCTAATTTTTAAAAGCCATAAAAAAATTGACCACCCCTAAAATCTTTCGCCGTGGACTCCACCTGCTGGTAAATCCGGCAGTTGTTGGGCGTCAGTATCACTATCAGTCAAATTGATATTGATAATGGAATATTTTAAAAATACCTTGTAATGATGCGATGCACATACTTATAAAGTGTAAAGCCCAGATGATGTACTTATAATCAATATAGAGCTCCACGATGGCTACACCTAGAAACTTGAAATTATGTTTTTTTTAATCAAAATAATTTCATCTGCTTTACCTTCGGCAAATATCTAAAACAATCCCGTGTGGTACGTCGTTGGTAAATGAATGCAATATGCTTCCTTTTTGAGGTGACGGAAGAACATCATCGGTCGGCATCTGTGCAAAAGACACGGATCTAGAACTTCCTGCAGTTGTCCAGAAGAGCACAGAATCAACAGGATCATAAGCCAGTCCTTGAATAAAGTGTCCCTCCTCTTCTGTAAAAAATCAAAAATTTTTGTCAAAACCAAAAGTCAGGTTTCCAAAAAAAGGCTTAAACCCATCTCATTTTTTTCGGGGGAGGGTGTATTTTTTTTCCAAAGGTTCACTATTGCACCAGTATTTTTTTAAAAAAACGCATGTTTTAAAAAATTGAATGCGTATTCTCTGAGATATTAGGGTTAAGAGAAAATATGTTTGTTTACATAAACTAATTTTAATGCGCGTGACGTATGATTTGAACTAAAACATCGAATTGTTACTCGAGTCACAAATTTTTATAATTGTGAACGTTAAAGTGAACTCCACTTTTGACTTCCTTATACTCGTACATCCCGAAATGCACTTGAATATGTGTATGTTACGCGATACAAGCCACAATTTTCATTCGATTTTGACGAAATTTGGTATACATGTTTAGGGTATGAAGGAAATTTACTGTCTAGATTTTAGGGACCCTGGGCCCACCGGGCCCGCAATATTGTGTTTTTTGAAAATTATTTTTATCTTTTTAGCGGTTTGTTGCAGAGACGTAAAATTTTGATATGTGATGGCTGGTGTTCAAGGCTTTTCGATTTTAAACATTTATTTGTATTTTGTTTTTTCTTTTGTGAAAATGATTTTTCTCTTTCTAATGGTTTGTTATACGCGTAGACTCGAAAGATACTCTACTTGTCATGACTCGTGTATCTACTGAGTGAACTGCTCAGTAATATTCAAACTTACGTAATACGAGAGGCTCTAGTTTAGTACTTGGGTTGTCTGAGTCACTTGGCGCGTAAACTCGAAAGATACTCTACTGGTCATGACTCGTGTATCTACTGAGTGAACTGCTCAGTAATATTCAAACTTACGCAATACGAGAGGCTCTAGTTTAGTACTTGGGTTGTCTGAGTCACTTGGCGCGTAGGCTTGAAAGATACTCTACTTGTCATGACTCGTGTATCTACTGAGTGAACTGACTAGTAATATTCAAACTTACTTAATACGAGAGGCTCCAATTTAGTACTTGGGTTGTCTGTGTCACTTGGCGCGTAGACTCGAAAGATACTGTATTTGTCATGACTCGTGTCGGATAAGTAAATATATCCATTATAATTGTCGTACGTAATGTCTCTTATGCCGTGCAGTTGAGCAGCAACGGTAACATTTAAATCTCCATTTCTCGAAAGTAATTCAATTTCTTCATTTGTTGAAATCGCAACATCTGTAACAAAAAAAAAAAGTTGATCAATACTAGACATATCAAACGAATTAACCACGTTGAATACGGCAGTCCACGTCAAATCACTGAGTTAAGCAACGTCTTGGGAGGTATTGTTTCGTGGATGACCACGAATCTTCTAGCCCTCTTGATGCTGGCTATTCCCGGATCAAACCAGGTTGTGTGAGGTCAATGCAGATAGCTGGTTTGTAAGTTTCTATCAAATAAAAAACCACCGTATCGAATGATCGACAATATTAAAAAGAAGTTAAGCAAAAAAAGTTGAGAGTCCACCGTTTCCAATCATCTATATATATAAAAGTGATTGTCTGTTTGTTTGTTTATTTATTTGTTTGTTCGCTTATAACTTACGAACTACAGCTCGGAATTGCACGAAACTTTGCACACTTATTTGTATTTACCCGGGGAAGGTTATAGGCACGGTATTAAAANAAAAAAAAAAAAAAAAAAAAAAAAAAAAAAAAAAAAAAAAAAAGATGCGCATAATGCGTACCCGGTTGTGAGTCCACCGTCTTCAATGATCCCCGATATTAAAAAGACGTTAAGCAAAAAAAAAGTCCAGCATAGTGCGTACCCGATTGTGAGTCCGCTGAGGGACATCACGTGTTGTTGGCTTTTAAGGGTACAAATTGTCCAGGTATGAGGTTATCGAATAGACGTTGATGGCCAAGTCGAGGTCGTCCTGGTATCGTGAGGACCAAGTTCTAGATTGTTGTGTTGTAGCGGTATTTCTCCTAAAATCAAAGATTCCCATTTATGGATCAGGTTTGGAAAAATGATAGAAACAAATTGATAAGAGGTTACCGAAGAGTTTTTGATAACCCTTGACTACAACTGTGATGGTGATGCGCTACAAATCGCCCTGCTACGTAGAACCTGCCATTCTGAGGACGATGTTCTAAATTGTAGTAGTAGTAGGGGGTTTTCTCACGAAATCAACCGTTTTTTCCCATTTATAGATGCATGATTAATTAAAATGATAGAAACAGATTGATATGAGTTTAACGAAAAAAATTTGATGGCCCTTGGCTGGAACTGTGATGGTAGGCGTTCCTTGTCGTCCTGGTGCGTAGAACTAGCCATCATGAAGACGATGTTCTAGATTGGTAAGGTCTGTTGCCGATCTCCATGGCCGAGTTGTTAAGTCCAAGAGTATTAAGTTATTAACACTCTTGGACCGGAGGTTGTATCCCGCCCGGAGCGAAAATTTTCAAAGGTCTGTTGCCGATCTCCGTGGCCGAGTTGTTAAGTCCAAGAGTATTAAGTTATTAACACTCTTGGACCGGAGGTTGTATCCCGCCCGGAGCGAAAATTTTCAGATCGAATTTTCTCGTTCCGCAATGGCATGGCTGTAAAAAGGAGTGTCCTGAAGTAATGCGAAAGCAGTTTTTTTTTCTTTCAAAAAAAAAAAAAAAAAAAAAAAAAAAAAAAAAAAAAAAAGGTTTGCTAACAAAAACATTTCTAATGGTTTTATTTGTGGTGTTAAGTGTTTCCCATAAAGTTTAGGGAAAAAATATTTCCCACAGAATAGGGGGAAAAATATATCTCTTTTTTTTTTGTTTTTTTTGTTTTTTCAGAGATAATTCTACGTATTTTTTTTCTGTTATATTTATTAGTGTTGATCAACCAACATGTTTAGTGTTCAGCGCCCCTTGCTGGTTTACTAATACAAACATTAAATAGGTAACCTTCACAAAAATTTTAATAATAAATAAATAAATAAACTTTGACAACGGTGACGTGAGATAGAGAGAACGCGTGGCACAACAACATTGGAATCTTGATTGACCGAGAATCAACCTGGAAGGATAGGGGCCACAACTCCAGATTGCTTTTAAGGAAAAAAAGTCTCTTCAAAAACAAAAAATAGAAATAAATTTTTGGCATTGTATGAACCTTAGTCCTGGTCTTAGAGTTATCGTGATAGAAATTTATTATTAAACTGGTTACAGGTCTATATTTAGACTGCAATTATCACTGCGACCTTCTATTGTGACCAGTATTTCGATGAGGCTCCACCTCAACCGAGCTACTGAGGCTGTTAAAAAATAAGGTACAAAGAGACAAGCAAAAGAAAAATTGTGAAGTTAACACTGGACATTCAATTTGTTCGAAATTATTTTGGTCAGAAAGAATTCTAGAGCCACGAAAGTTGATGTCGCCAGATGGTGCATTCAACGTGCCATAGAAGCTGGCTGACCATTATCATTGATTTTAGTCTTCTCTGACTCATGCATTGCTGCTACCACAACAAATCGAAAGTTGATAGTCATTAACAAATTTTTTTTTGGCGACTACACTGTAACGCTGACTTTTTTTTTGTTTAGCTTCCCTTTAACATCTATTAATCTTTCGAGGTGGGGATTTTAATCTCCAGTCATTAACCATTTTTTTGGCGACTACACTGTAACGCTGACTTTTCTTTTGTTTAGCTTCCCTTTAACATCTATTAATCTTTCGAGGTGGGGATTTTAATCTCCAGTCATTAATCTTTTTTTTTGGCGACTACACTGTAACGCTGACTTTTCTTTTGTTTAGCTTCCCTTTAACATATATTAATCTTTTGAGGTGGGGATTTTAACCTTCATTCGCTGGAAACTTAAAAACCAGCTACACACATTGACCTCACCCAGCCTGGGTTGGGTCGGAAAACCTAGGTGGTCACCTACTTGGTAAAACCTTATTGGACATTGGTTAATTTCAGTGATCTAACGGTAACTGATGTATTCATAGACTCTGCCTCAAGTCTCAAATTCCAACTCTTTAATATTGTTAAGAAACCAGTGATTGATCTAAGCTAAACCATTCATGACATGCTGTGATTCTCGGAATATACTCGTATGTATCATACGAATCTACGTGATTATCAATTTATTGAACAATGACTGCGATTGACCTTGCACCTTATAACATTAAAATTGTTCGCGAAAATTATTTATTAATCAACAATATTGTCAAGTGACCAGTGACGTTTGCAGGGCTGGCTCAAGAGAATTTGCCGCCTTAGCAAAATGAATTTTGCCGCCCCCTGAATATAATATTTATTTTGTTCGTTAATTAATATAAATAGTAAAAGTACTCATATTCATATGTTTAATGATAATACTGAATAGTTATCCATCCTAGTAGTGAAATTCATGATTTTTGCACAAATTTCAATCAAAAAATGACCATGATTTTTTTTTTTTTTTTTATTGAACAAAAAAAAAAAGTTTTAG
>CM022882.1:8278671-8291590 GCA_012654025.1 Pachypsylla venusta | reverse complement strand
ATTGACCTCACCCAGCCTGGGTTGGGCCGGAAAAAGCCAACGATACGTGGTGTTCCCAAGCGGTCACCCATCCAAGTACTGACCACGCCCGGACGTTGCTTAACTTCAGTGATCTGACGGGAACTGGTGTATTCAACGTGGTATGATCGTTGGCAGCCATGAATTTTCCTCTGGTTAATATTGAACAATTCAGAGTCATATACTATTGGTTTTATGATTGATAATTCTTGTTATGAATTATCAATCATATACACAAAAATGCACGTCTATATTACATATACATTTTGATTTTGCCGCCCTAGACGGTTGCCTAGTTCGCCTATATGTTAGGGCCGGCCCTGGATTTGCCGCCCTAGGCGGTTGCCTAGTTCGCCTATATGTTAGAGCCGGCCCTGGACGTTTGACCCGTCAAACAGTTAAGGGAAAAATAAAATCTGTCAATTCAGCAAATTGGTTTATTTTTTTATTAGTTTAACGTCTCATTAACATGTGTTGGGAGGGTAATACACTCCATAAACCAGCTACCCACATTGATCTCAACAATTCTGGATTGTTGGCCGGGGAATAGCCAGCATAACGAGGGTTCAAACCTACGTGATCGAGTTGTGGACTTCAAGCAACCGATCGTCACGCTTGGAGGAGGTCGTTTTGACCCGTCTTAGGATCGGCCATACCAGGCCGACTCACTCATATCTCTTTAAGAGAGATCGCCAACCCTCATGCCCCTGTGGTGTTATACTAAGTGTTAGACACATCCTTATTTGTCCCTTACATGCCTATATCCGTCAATCTCTTCCCTGTCCTCCGGCCTTAACTGATAACGCCGAGAGCGTTGATTCTCTTTTTGTTTTTTTGAAGTCTATCAAAATAATGGACAAAATCAAATAGTTTGGGAGTCGGCGCGAACGACCTGTACAATAGAGTTGTTGAAGCGCCTAAAAGGAAAAAAAAAAAAAAAAAAAAACCTACGTGATCACCCACCAAGTAAAAACTCGACGGACGTTGTGTATCTTCACTGGTCTAACGGGAACTAGCGCATTCAACGTATCATAGAAGTTGGCCAGATATTTGGTTTGTTATACGACAAGTAGATGTTAATAAAGTATTGCTCGATCTGTGGAATCCCATACGAACATGTGGTTTTTCCAATTACCTATCTTATAGCATTCCAAAGATGTGGGCTATGTCATAAGATAAGCCAGTATACGGTTGTCTGAAGCAGCCTAGGACTAGGACCACACAACAAGATGATTAAATAATTCTTAATGGATTAGTTGGTTAATTATCAGAAATCAATTGTTTGGCATGGATCATAACGTTGATGAGGAAGTCCTTGATAAAGACTGTCATCATCAGTGAGGAGACTCCCTTCCGAGACTCAGTTTGAACAGGAAAATATCGACAAACTCAATGGTGCGGATGGTTGGTTGGCCGTGGCTTGGGTCAAAAACTAATCGAAAATTATATTTTTTATTTTAAGAAACCAATTATTTTATATTTCTTTTATCTTCGTCGGATTGACATTTTCAAAAGAGATTGTAAAACAGTTTATAAAATGGTGTTTCATTCGTTGGCAAAATTCAGGTTTGACCAGAATTCCTAGTACCAAGAAACCTACATCCTTATGATAAATGTCTTAGTGAATAAGTGTTTCATTTGACCACATTGTACGAGATCGCGGAATGGAGTCTCCGAAGGGAACGGGCCAGCTTCATTAGCTAACGGTCCTAAGCCCGAGTAAAATTCTGCTTCAAACCGAAGAAGGAAAGTCATCATTTTGAGAAGAAAGCGAGGGTTACCATGCCTGGAAACAGGGGCGTACACAGGATTTTTTTTCGGGGGGGGGGCTGGGCAAACCAAGTAGGTACCATTNATGGGAAAACGCTAAAAAGCGGCATAAAACCGCCAACGGTTTTATGCCCCCCCCCGATAATCAAATGTTTCTAGAGATAAAGGGCGTGGCAAAGCCCTATAGGACCGGCATCCGGGGCGGTTTGCCCTACCGTAATTTTTTTTTGCCTAAAACCGCAACGCCCCCACCCCCCATCAGGCGGTCTTGTTTCAAAGTTACCATCAGATCGGTTCAATGAAAACCTGCCTATTAACTTTTAAGTCAAACCACAAATAATAATAGGTAACTAAAAATTTGAAAATATGTAGAACAAAAGTTAAATCGCCCTAACTTTGCACTTTGTTATGTAAACCTTTCCCAAAAAGTGTTTTCTGCGTGACATTGAAAAAAAAGCACAGGGTTGGATGATATACACTCGCGTATCACATTTGATGGCTTATCTCGAAAAAAAATTCGGGGGGGGNGGCCAACCCCCCCCCCCTTGTGTACGCCCATGCCTGGAAAGGTTACAGCTAAAGCAAGTAGTTACTGACCGGAGGCTTGTGGCATGGTAGAATAATGAAAAGCAACGACAACCTCGAATAGAATTATGAAAGTGGGAAGTTAAAAAAGAAGTAGGATATCGCGGACGGAATATCTTCTTAGATTTTACGTTGATCTCGTATATTTAAAGGCAATCACCCCAGCCTTCCTGGCCTATGATACCGGGTATCATACCTTTTCACGTGATAGACCCGCGCCCGTAACCTGGGGGAAATGGACTTTTTTCGGAACTATGTTAGGTTGTTCGGGGTGTTTTCAGCCTCGAGACTACTTTAGGTAAGTACCTACTTTAGCGACCAGTGACATTTAAAATAAAAAAAAAAATATATATATATATATACTACTGTAATGACTTATTGCGGAGACCCTTGTAATGATGTGACACACAGAACTAAGTAGTAACAATGGAATATTATGTGTTAACACAAATAATAAATTACATTTTCTTCATAAAAATGCAATCTACTTGGACATTCCTTTATACTTGGACATTCTTTCATTATATCTCCAGCTGATTAATAAGTGGACAGGCCCGTGTCAACTGTCAGAATAGACGGCTATGCCCCATGTCAGATATCAATAAATGAAATTGACAGCCATGGGGTTATGATTTTGATAGTTTTATCACTGAACTAATGCCAGAAAACCATAATCTAACTTTGAACATTCATTTAGTGTCATATTTAACCGAACGCAATGGAGCTCTAAATTTAACACCACGATAACTCTCGAACGCCTTTCCATATTGAGACGTATCTGTGGCATCACCCTCAGCTTGCACCACGAAGGTACCAGGTTCTATTATTTCTGATTGGGTTGAAAATTTGAAAAAGTTTTTTTTTCCGATTTTTCTACTTGGTCTGGTTGTGTTTGGGGGAAACCCAGCCTTTTGAGGACAAATGAGCAACTTTGGTAATAGCGGCAACTGGTAGCATTATAAGGATATTCCTAAAAATACAAATGTTGAGTGATATTGGAAAGATTGTTAAAAATGCATTGTAATGCTATAATGCTCACGAAAATTGTGACATAATAACACAACAAGTGTGTAATTGTCTGATTAATAATTATAATAAAGGAATGTCTTTGGTGACTTTATCGGTTTTTTTTTTTTCTTTCTTTTGAGGAAAGATTTTAAATATTTAAAATCTATTTATTTTCATGATCATTTCATTCTAAATTTGAAAAAGTCGATTCGACGAAAATAAATATTTAAAATCTTTCCTCAAACACTGTCTGATTAGATTTTTGGCCCAAATCGCGTAAGATTCACAGAACTACTAATTATAGACATGTGCAGAAAGAAAGATTCCGGTTCAAATTTTCCTTCCAGAAACCAAGTATTTTACTTGTATTACCTACCCTGGGTTTTATGCCAAAACATGTTTCGAGGATCCCAGAGCCCTAATCTCGAGCTTTTGTCAAACACAGATCTGGATTAACCACAATGGCAAACGTCGCAACTGCCCAGATTGCACAATGTACATATATGTTAAGCCCGAATCTCGAGCTTTTGTCAAACACAGATCTGGATTAACCACAATGGCAAACGTGGCAACTACCCAGATTGTACATTGTACATATATGTTAAGCCCTAATCTCGAGCTTTTGTCAAACACAGAGCTGGATTAACCACAATGGCAAATGTGGCAACTACCCAGATTGTACATTGTACATATATGTTAAGCCCTAATCTCGAGCTTTTGTCAAACACAGAGCTGGATTAACAACAATGGCAAATGTGGCAACAGCCCAGATTGTACATTGTACATATATGTTGAGCCTTAATCTCGAGCTTTTGTCAAACACAGAGCTGGATTAACCACAATGGCAAACGTGGCAACTGCCCAGATTGTACATATATGTTAAGCCCGAATCTCGAGCTTTTGTCAAACACAGAGCTGGATTAACCACAATGGCAAACGTGGCAACTACCCAGATTGTACATTGTACATATATGTTAAGCCCTAATCTTGAGCTTTTGTCAAACACAGAGCTGGATTAACCACAATGGCAAACGTGGCAACTGCCCAGATTGTACATATATGTTAAGCCCGAATCTTGAGCTTTTGTCAAACACAGAGCTGGATTAACCACAATGGCAAACGTGGCAACTGCCCAGATTGTACATATATGTTAAGCCCTAATCTCGAGCTTTTGTCAAACACAGAGCTGGATTAACCACAATGGCAAATGTGGCAACTGCCCAAATTGTACATTATATGTTAGGACACTATTCAGTAGATTTTTTAAACAACGAAAAAAATAATATTATATTGAAAAAATTAATCGTTCACATCCATACTAATCCATCCATACTAATATTATAAATGCGAAAGTAACTCTGTCTGTCTGTCTGTCTATCTGTATGTATGTTACGCTTTCACGCTTAAACTACTGAAAAGGACATAGGCTACTTTTGGGGTTGAAACTATAAACGGCCATGCCTCTAAGGCGCCAAGCGAAGCGGGCGTATCCTGCTAGTTATAATATACATATCGGGGTACACATCTAACTATACGATCGTTCTTTCCTTTATCTCTTTATTCACATGGTTCTACTCTATTATTCTGGACATATCTTGTGTTTACCGGAAGTAATTTTCATTTAATTAGGTATTTGTTTTCAGTTACCTACTAACCTCACTCAAGAACTCTGGTGTGATTCAATGCAATAACCTCAAACCTGACAAACTCGATCACCTTACTGTAAATAGCAGGCAACACCAAAGCCGAATCAAATTAAGGTCTCACACAATACGGAGAGAGGTCACACAGTACAAGAACTCAAATGTGACCTATCATGGATAATGCAAACTCAGTTTCCGGAGGCATATTTATGGAACCTCCACTTTGTTCGACCAAAAACAACAGGTCAAATTTTCCTCCCTTTAAAGATGGCATTTTTTTGTTTTCTTTTTCAATACCCAGATTGTGATCCTCTATATATGTTCCAAGTTTTTCGGTATATACAGGGTGTCCCAAAATTCCGAGACCACCTGAATATCTTTTGAATGGCTTTGTGTGGCGTTTTGAAATTTTGCATGGTATTATATCCCAAATTCAACCACCTGATGGTGTGACTAACTTTTCAGGGGCGGGTCCCATGTGGCCCCCGGGGGGGGGTTCAACTTTCGTTTTTTAAATACGAACCCTCATCTTGTGATACATTTTCAGAAAGACAATAGAATTATAAGTACTTTGCAAATAAAATTACATGTCTAACTTGTTTGGTTTCAAAATGGCGGTCATTTGAAATTTCCAAGATATGATTTCCATGTGTGTCTAAATCTAGGCGAATTATTTGCAATGGAATATTGAATGATTGCATGGGACACCAATGTCGAGGACCCCCTTTTTTAGACATAATTTGCCCAGTTTTAAACACTTCGCATACTTTCAGAAATAATTCCTCTAGTTTTAGACACTCTTCGAAGTCATATCTTGGAAATTTCAAATGACCATTTTGAAACCAAATACGCTAGACGTGTTAATTTTTTTGCAAAGTACTTCTAATTCTATTGTCTTTCTGAAAATGTATAACAAGATGGGGGTTCGTATTTAAACAACAAAAGTTGGACCCCCTGGGGGCCACATGGGACCACCCCTGAAAAATCGGTCACACTATCAAGTGGTTTAATTTGGGATATAATACCATGCAAAATTTCAAAGCTCCTCATAAAGCCGTTCAAAAGATATTCAGGTGGTCTCGGACTTTTGGGACACCCTGTATAAGCTGTCGCACCAGTGGCGGATCCACGGGATAGACTGGGGGATAGTCCCTCCCTCAAGATTTCTGGAGGAATTAAAATACAATTTTGCACTTTGCTTCGCATACTTTGCATATTATCAGCCACAGCCTCAACCACAAATGCTAGCACTTTTTCTTCACCTCATCCTGCGTTTCCCACTTAAATGCGTTGAGACCAAAACTTGTGTTAGAAGTACAATGCTATGTAAGTAAGTAGTAGCGGTTTTTCTCACGAAATCAACCGTTCTTCCCATTTATAGATGCATGATAATTTAAAATAGTAAAAACAGTTTACCGACAAGGTTTTGATGGCCCTTGGCTGGCACTGTGATGGTATATGCCCCAGGTCGTCCTGGAGCGTAGAACCGGCCATCGTGAGGACGAGTACTATGCTAGAGAATAGACTTAATGGGTTGGCTCTTTTCAATGTAAATTATGACATTCAGGTAACATCGGAAGAAGTTTTGGAGAGATTCTCAAAAATGGGAGAACATCGCATTGATTTTAATATCTAACATTACCGTTTATATTTGCATTAGGAATAAAATCTTTCCTCATCTGTGTGGATCATAAATTTCAGTATTTATGATCGACAGTTTTTGGGGTGCTAATATTATGTGGTAAATATCTCAAATTCATGGGGATGAAATTTCATGGGTTGTCTGGGTTTGAACCCACGCCCTACTGTTTACCAGCCAGAGCGTCTTACCACTACACCACCAACACATACATACATAACATCGATATATTCAAATGAACTGAGGTTTTTTTTTTTTATCAAAATTTTTAATTCAATCATTTCAAGGTCAGGCACATACTTACGTTTAGATAACACACTTTAGGTATACCTATACTTATAAAACGCAAAGCCCAGTTGGCATACTGACTCACTGATAATAAACGCAGCTCCACGATGGCTAATCCTAGACTTGAAATTTGGCACACAGATTGCTTTTAGTATGTAGGTGCGTAATAAGAAAGGAAAAAATCAAAAGTTCAAGTGGAAGCAAGTTACGGCCAAAAATGTCGCCTTTTGGCGATTTATTTTGCATTTATTTCTGGTCGAACTAAAAAAGATAACGAAAAATGGCCGAAAATGCCCCCCCCCCCAAAATAGTATAAGGGGACCCAACAAAAAATATAAAATTTGAAAATTTCCGGTTTCTCCCTGATTTATGGCCGCTTTTCACCGCCGAAAAATCGGAATTAAGAAGGACGACATCGGGATGAGCGAGAAAGCTGAAATTGAATACTAAGGTGTTCCGCAGTACAAAAAGGAATATACTTGAGTAAAATATTGAATTTTCTAAATAGGAGCCGTGCTCAGACTGGGGGGTCGATTCCAACAAAAATCTAAAATTGAGAAGTTTTAATTTCGCAATCTCGAAATTGTTGTTGAATTACGTAACCGTAGCGAAGCACGGGAAAACAGCTAGTTGCATATTAAATCTTACTAAAACTCGATTGACGATTGGGATTTCAGGAAGTGACGNNNNGGGGGGGGGGGGGGGGGGGGCAGAGTAAATTTGTTAAGGAATTCGCGGAAACATATGGTTCATCAGGTGACGGTCATAAGTCCGTGTAAATATAGACGGTTTGGTGTTAGGAAGGATATCCAGACTTTAAAAAACTCTGCTTCAAACCAAAGATGGAAAGTTATCGGCAAATTGCAAATCCTATGGATACTGTGAGATTCTGTGAGAAGCAAGTGATGGTACCGTGCATGGAAAGGATACAGCTAAAGACAGTAGGTGCAGAATAAAAGATTCTTGTGGCAATGTAGAATTAAGGAAAACAATTCTGACCCCAATCACATGAGAAGTAGGTACATCATTGGTTTTCCCTTACGGCTTACTCAGCATACCGATTTAATAAAGAATTAGGTTTATCATTTTCTTGATGGTGTAAAAATCACAGAAAATTAACGTGCATGCCAATTAGGAAATAAGAACAATCAAAACAAAACATTGTAATTGTAGGTATTGCATTTAATTTAAAAATCAGTTTATATATATAGGTGTTTCAATTTATACATTTAAACATTCAGGTAGGTAACTTTGAGATGACTGATAAGCATTGATTGCATTTCCAGTTCAGATAAGTCAGAGTAAAATTATATAGAAAATTATCAATTCTAATATGAAATCAATTAAAAAGGAAAATGATTAATGAAATCTGAAATAAATGGACATAACGTTTTTTCTTTGATGTATTTTTTACATAGAACGGTACGAAATGTGCGTACGTGACTACGTCCATGCATAGGATGGCTGTTACGAAAAAAATATTTGTGAGGGATAAAATGAAAGGAACAATAATTATATAATTGACTTACCCCAACAGAGATGAAATTTAATGTAACTAATAAATAATATTAACACCAATATATTTCTAAACATTTTAATATATTGTAAAAATATTAATTAAATTTATTTTAATTCGAAATATTAACTTTTAGAAAACTCGCACGAAGAAGTCATGACAAGACGTTCAGAGTTCAACTTCAAATGAAAAAAAAGTGTATTTCTTTTCAACACATCAAACACATGTGCAACTGAATCGGAATTGACGGAAATAGACGAAGAACGAAGATTTCAAGTTCTGTGCACACATACACGACACGATACTACACCGATACGACAAAGAAGGACAACACGATTAACGATAACTACATTTTTTGTCGCCTTTACATAAGGTGATTTTTGTTTATCCTCCAATTCTGAAATATGCGGAAAAAATCAAAACAAAATACGAACTCTAGTCTATTTTACTGTAGACGTATATACAAAGTCCGTTTTTTGTTCAAAAAAAGTTCAATAATTGAGAAACAAGTTCATGTCGGTGAACAAGAATAGTCTAATAACATAATAATAACAGGCACAAATTAAGGATCGCATTTTTTAAGTAAGACGTATATTGTACGAAAATTATTTATGTAAAAAATATATATTTTTTATCCTAGTAATAATTGCTTACCATTTGAATTTTCTAAATATAATATTATTTTTATTAATAAAATCATGATTATATTTTACTTATTCTTATTATAAATTACGTATAAAATACCTATTAAAATATGATTGAATCCTCTTTAAACATGTGTAGTCCAGTCAAATTAGATCCAAAAAAAAGGCGAGCCTAGAATAAATTAGTAAAAATCGGGAGTTGATTTTATTTCACGTTGGGCATCCTGAATATTAGTAATCTAAGTTTGCGACGGTTTCTGAGGTGAGCTAAATTTTTTAGCGGCCAAAAACTGCTCAATTTTGCCGCTAATTTTAGTTTTTGGTGTATAACATTCGAACGATGCATTTTATGAAAAATATTGTTCTATTCAAACTTAATGAGAATTGAATTTGACGTCGAATAACATATTTAAACGTTAAATTCGGTTCAGCGGTTTGGTCAGAATGAGAAGTCGAAAATAGGTTATTTTTCACACTTTTTCAGAAAATTGATTATACTCCAATTTAAACGCCTCTAACTCAAAATCGGTTATTCCAAATAAAAAATGATATTATATAAAACTTGTGGGAAATCAAATTTCACGTTCGGAACATACTCACTTTCAAAAATTGCTCCTTCCTACGCACAGGTAGACGGAAAAATCGAAAATTGGTCGTAGCCGTCAATTGGCCGCTATATGACTATTTGTAATTTTATGACGCCTGACCTCAAAATTATTAATTTTATATTGGGAGATTTAATTGTTCAGTAATTTTATCGTCCAAAAAAAAGCTCTGCGTTGCATTTGAGAGTGATAGGGCAGCAGGGGGAGGTTTTTGCAAATCCCCTCCCTAGCAGCTCCACAGAAAACGGTTATTCGGGTGAAAAATGATACTAATATAAAGATACAAAGCATTTATGCTCTCAGAGCATCCCTAGCACCTCTATTATTTCCAATTTGATGTTCAGTTTATATTTAAAAGTCGTAGCGCTCACATGCCGCTATGTAGCAATTTTCATGTACCCGACGTCAAAATCTTTCATTTTTTTAAGGAATTGAATTAGAATGTAGTTTTTGGACTCATTTGGTTACAAGAAATTATTAAGAATCTTTGTATCGTAATGTGTGCGTTGGTAGTGCGTTAGGGTGGAGCTGTTGACATTATAACACTGGGTTCTATACCAAAATTTAATGAAGTTTATTTGACATCATTTACAATCTGATGTTCCAGAAGAAGAAAAAAACGACTGGGACGACATGAAAAGGATTTTTGCCTTCTCTTCAAAGGAGAACGCAATGATAGAATGTCCCGGTAGTTGACTTGATCGATCCGTTATCTTATTTCCTCCCTCTCATTCATTTTGTCTCCTGTCTCATTTCGTTGATTGACTTATTTGCAACTAGGAAGATAGTTGAAAACAAGTCAATCAACGATGATATGAGACCCGAACGTACTTGGAAATTATGTTGGAAATTAGTGAACGGGCTCACTAATTTCCAACATAAATTCAAATGAAAGATGGGAAAAAAGCATTTGGGACGAATTAAACAGGATTCTAGACTTCTAATCCGGGGAGAACGAAAGGATGGAATGACCTGCTGCGCAGTCTAGTTCGGTCTGTTCTCCCCTGCCCTGCTCATTGTGCCTCATTTTGTTACATCCATGATGTGAAAATGAATAATATCTTTCAGTTGAAATTGAAGGCTTCAGCTGATTCCTTCCCAAAGTTCAGCAAATGTTTCTCAAACAGGAATATATCGCCTTCGGTTCATAGCATCGATGTAGTTGCTATTTTCTTAGTTGCAAACATGTCAACGGTATGAGACAAAATGAACAAGAGAGAGAAGAACAAATGAATAACGGATAGGGCCACCAAGTCATACTGTCTAAACATTCTCCTTTGGAGAGAAGGCAAAAATCCTTTTCATGTCGTCCTAGCACTTTTTTCTGCTTCTGACACATCAGATTATAAATGATGTCAAATAAACATCATAAATTTTGGTATAGAACCTAGCGTTATAATGTCAACAGCTCCACCCTACCGCACTACCAACGCACATACAAAGCTCCTTAATAATTTCTTGTAACCAAATGAGTCCCAAAAAGTACATTCTAATTCAATTTCTTACCAAAAATAAAAGATTTTGACGTCGGGAGCATGAAATTTAAAATCTAATTTGACTGGGCTAGTGGTGGTTATTTAAAATAATATTGGGTAATATTTGTTCGGCAACCTTGAGTTAAATGGCGCATACTAGGTGCTGGAACCGGGGAGGAATGATTGGCAACCCGTTGAATTCTTTTAACTAATTTTAACACAAATTAGGCTAATTTCAGATGATCGCGCGGTACCCGCGGCAAAAGATCTATCTAAATAGTGCATATTGTCTATCTATATGACGGCGCGATATGCTTTGTTCCGCACGCAATCTTCAATCAGTTTTGATGCCAGACTGCCACGCGTACATAAGTTGTCATGTGAATGCTTCTCCTGCGCGATCATCAGAACTTAGCCTTAGATAGGTTAGGAAACGTTTTTACGGTCACTCCTCTATTACGTATGAATAACCGTCCTAAATGGATCCATGAGGGCCAGTAAAAAAGCAAGTTTTTTTAAAAAATAGTTTTTTGAAAAGGGTTGCCAAACACTCCTCCCCGGTTCCCAACCCGTGCATGCTGCATAGTGCTGATTGCTGACTGAAATTTGCTGCTGTTAATTTTTTGATAAATAAAAACCAATGATAAAAACTTGTCTTTAATTTTTCATTTTTCTAATTTTCTTTCGATTTCAAACGATCGCAGCATAGTCGTAACACATTGGGTAATTTTTATTTTAAAGCTTTCTTGGGGTTTGTCTCAATGTCATTTCAATTTTTTTCCCTCCCGGTTTATAGAAGTATAAGTACCTCGAAAATCAACACCATGGTTTATACAAACAAAAAATAAACAGACGTGTTATCTTATCTGATAACGATTAAGTTTTGTGAATAAAGATATCTAATCATTTTTGTCAACGTAATGTACGCAAAATAATGCTATGGGTGTTCAACCCAACTTCCTACATGTTATCATTTGTGTTTGTGCAGTGTTGGACTTTTTAAATCTATTGATTTTTACCTTCATATTCTATACGTAATAAATAAAAAGAAAGTAAATTCTTGCTGATATTTTTAAATGTAAATACTTGTCTACTTTGGTTCGTGAACATCTTTTTATTAAAAGAAAACTCTATTTTTTATGTGTGATGTTTTATTGTATCTCTTAAGACCTTTCATATATTATCTGTACGATAAAGTGTAGCATACGTCAATGTATGAGATGTACGACGGCAGTCTAAGTGAAAAATGAATAGCGTACGACATGATATTCTTTATTCAAAAAAGATTTGTAGACTGCAGTCTATGTGTAAATAGGTATATTGCTTTAAGTTTCAAACGGCGTCGTATTCTTTCACGACACTACACAGTTTGTAGTACAAATGGGAATATTTTCAGCCTTTCGTCTTGGAGTGCCGTCGTACATTGTGTCTCATAGATATGAAAGAACTCGTATCGTTGAAGAGATTGAGTTTTACGCCTGTCGGATAGACAGATAATCATTGATGATTATGTAATAGATAGCTTTTGTGGTCTAGTGACTTATGACCGAAACACTTGAGCTGTAGGTATTCGTTTTGAATCCCAACTAAGACAGATTTTTCAATTAGTTCGGTTGATAAAGCACGGATATTTCTTATCTGAAAATTGATTATTTCTATCATTATGACAATTTTAGATATATTATTTTATATAACAATAAAAAATATAAACGCCTCTAACTCAAAATC
>CM022882.1:8256028-8276581 GCA_012654025.1 Pachypsylla venusta | reverse complement strand
TTCTTGTTCAAAGAATTTCACAAGCAATTCAGCGGGGCAATAGCTGCTCTATCATGAGCACGCTCCCTCTCGGTAAAGAATTGGATGAAATATTTTATTTTTAATTTCTGTTAAAAAATAGAGAGATGTAATTTTATTATAAAATTACATCTCTCTATTTAGAGATGTAATTTTTAGAGATATAAAAAAGACTTTTTGTTTAAAAAGTATTTGAAAATATATATATAATGCTGACTTTTATTATGGATAATTATTTGTTTTCTAGAAGGCTGAAGATATATTTTTATTCTGGATGTAATTGGTACCCTGAGACAATTTTTTGTGTGATTCTCATTGTTTTAATTTTTTCCTTCTCATTCTCGGTGGAAACACTGGGATCTTGGACGGCTGATGATCTTTCTTAAAAAGGATTGGTTCAGCCCTCCATCGAGTTTCTGGTGATCCTCACTCGTACCAGTTTCTTGTTCAAAGAATTTCACAAGCAATTCAGCGGGGCAATAGCTGCTCTATCATGAGCACGCTCCCTCTCGGTAAAGAATTGGATGAAATATTTTATTTTTAATTTCTGTTAAAAAATAGAGAGATGTAATTTTATTATAAAATTACATCTCTCTATTTAGAGATGTAATTTTTAGAGATATAAAAAAGACTTTTTGTTTAAAAAGTATTTGAAAATATATATATAATGCTGACTTTTATTATGGATAATTATTTGTTTTCTAGAAGGCTGAAGATATATTTTTATTCTGGATGTAATTGGTACCCTGAGACAATTTTTTGTGTGATTCTCATTGTTTTAATTTTTTCCTTCTCATTCTCGGTGGAAACACTGGGATCTTGGACGGCTGATGATCTTTCTTAAAAAGGATTGGTTCAGCCCTCCATCGAGTTTCTGGTGATCCTCGCTCGTACCAGTTTCTTGTTCAAAGAATTTCACAAGCAATTCAGCGGGGCAATAGCTGCTCTATCATGAGCATGCTCCCTCTCGGTAAAGAATTGGATGAAATATTTTATTTTTAATTTCTGTTAAAAAATATATAGAGATGTAATTTTATTAAACTTTTTGTTTAAAAAGTATTTGAAAATTTAAACACAATTGCTTTTCATATTTTCATAGCGAACCACCAAAAAAATTCGTTTAAGTTTTTTTGTTTGAAGAATTTTTTTTTATATATTTTTAATTTTCCTGTTGCCAGGTTTCATTTTAGAGTATTGAATCAATTTTCTAAAATGGAAAATTTGCGAGGCCAAAAGTTAAAAAAAAAACCTTCACACAAAATATTCTGAAGACGTTAAACCAAAACAACCCATTATTACTATGTAAAAGAGTATCATTTGCATTAAAAACACATTTTTAATAATTATACCTCTTCTGTTCCTCAGGTCACAATGAGCACATCATCTTCTCTGATTGTAAATACTCTCATAGCTTTTATTATAGTAATAGTACTTCTCAATAGATATGCTAATTGGAAAAATCAAAATGTCGTAGTAACATTTGCTGTGCTCATTTCATGGTACTTCTCATTTCTTATCATTTTCATTCTGCCTTTGGATATCTCTTCAACAGTTTATAGACAATGTTTAACATCAAATACAACCAACACAACCTGTGTACAGCCTTTGAGCTATGTCCCAGGTCAGTAAAAACGTAGAAACTGATTGTAGTTCTAATCAAGTTGGTTAAAACAAATACATCTAAGAAAATCATCTAAGCTTAGCCAGTTCGTTTCCTTAGATAGGTACAAGCTAATGTTTGAGTACAGTGGTTATAAACCTGGAGGTTGCAAACCACAGTCAGGGAGGTGACTGCTTGATGACAAAATTAATAGTTTAAATGAAATCACTATGTATTTATTTTCTTCTTATTACGACCCTGAATAGTTTCTATTCTCTATATTTTAATGATCTCCTCTGAAGCGAACACAATAACGTAGTATTAGTCCAGTCGTGTTTAACCCTCCTCCTCTCCTACCTTGCTCAAGCATAGATCCAGAATAAACGTTGAGATGGATCCAAGAATAGCGGTCAGTAGTATTTAATCAAAAATTAAATTTTTGGTAAACACAACATGCAAGTAAGGTTCTCAACAACTACATACATATTGCAATAAAAATACGTGGTCGCGGCACACAGAGGTTGGACACCACTGCTTCAGTGGAAGGTTTAATCAAAAAAAAAGACGAAGAACTTCTATTTAAATATTTATTCATTTCTCTATGAAAATTAATTATTTTACGTAAAAAAAATCGCTTCTGATTGAACACTCGATTTTTTGCTTTCTGATTTCATTGAATGGCGGATCTAAATTCCAAATACCATCTTTCTACGTTCAGCCGTAGAAACATGATATTTGGGGCTACGTTGATTTTATCAGTCAGTATAATAACTGGACATTGCGTTTTATCTATACCTATATGTTCGGTACTCAAGTGTGTACACCTTCGTACGTACCTGTGCTCCGGTCCTGATTAGTATTTTCAATCTCAACACCCAAAAAGTTATGCTAATGAAGGGACCGAATTCAGATCATCTCAAACCTTTGTGAAGTGAGTGTCCGTCTCTTATTTCTATTATTAATTTACGACGTCTCCGTGGCGCATCACACTCGGCTTGTACCAAGGAGGTTCCGGGTTCGATTCCTGGACGGGTCGAAAATTTGAAACAGTTTTTTCGAATTTTCTACTTAGTCTGGTTGTGTTTGGGGGTAACTCAGCCTTCCGAGGACAATTGAGTAGCTATGGTAATAGCGCCAAGTGGTAGCATTATAAGGTAAACATTGTTAAAGTGTAGCTTAGGCTTAGTGATATTGGAGTGAATGTTGAAAAACCTTGTAATGCTATGATGTCCACAAATATTGTGACATAATAACAGAAATATACATTACTTATTATTATTAATATTTTTATGTGTAATTTTGGTGCCGATAATAACGAACTTAATTTTCCAGCAAAACTTTATTTATAATTCCAAAATCAGTCCACTTTTCTACTTTTACACCTTTTACCGTACACTATACTTAACCCATTTGGTATACTGACTGACATATAATCAACGTACTTCGACGATGGCTAAATGTAAAAATTTTAAATTTGAAACGCAGTTTCCTTTGCTGTATGGACAGTACGTAATAAGGAAGGAAAATTAAACGTAGTTCAACTGGAAGCTATTTATCACCAAAAAGTCGCTTTTTAGGGGTATAATTACACAGCCAAAACGGTAAAAGATATCAAATTTTGAGGGGGTATTTTTTTTTGTCTGACGATTCCAAAGGTTCATTATTGAAAATAATAAACCAAAATGATCGAAAATGGCCCCCCCGAAACCATACCACTGTATTTTCATTTCATTGAGCTTCAGCCCCAATGCTGGCACCGGGTTGCTATGCGCACTTATCTCCATAGTTATTCATTGTCCTCACGAAGCTTAGTGGGCCCCAAAACTTCCAAACCACATTGACAAATTAGTGCTCATGCCAGGAATCGAACCCGGGTCTCTCGAGTGCAAGACCAGTGTAGTGACCACTGAGCCATGAGAGCTAGTTTATAACTTCACTATCACTCCTATTATGTTGACCGTTCTCTAAATAGACAGATAACATACCTATAACCATAAAAAACAAATATTTTTTTATCTGCAATGTATGTTGGTCTATCGCCATTTTTTTTTTTTTTTTTAACAATTAACCTCTTAATTTTTATCAGCCTTAAAGAATATTTGCATATTTTACTAAAAAGGGAAGGGAACGATGAGGCAAACAGCCTCAGTAGCTCAGTTGGTTGAGGCGGTGGATTCGTAACCAGGAGGCTGTTGGTTCGAACCCAACTCCATCCCCCCTTCGACATTGGAATTGAATCTTTAGAAGAGGACGCTTATTAAAATATATGCATATGTATTTTTTTTTAATAATAATAAAAAAATGTTCTGGTGCTGCATCGCTTCGGTCCCGAGACAATGGCCTTAGATGCTGAGGTATATATATATAGATTTAGAAAATAAAAATTTATAATACGTTAAAATTCAGATTTTCTGTTGGAAATGTTATTGTTGTTATCGTTTTTTTTTAAAAAAAAAAAATGTATATACAAGGTTGTTGTTGTTAACGTTCTCAACGACTCTCACTATGTCTTCAGGCCAAGAAAGGCGGCCTCTGCAACATGATTTGTCCATAATGCTGACAGCTATAGATTAGTTGGGTTTGATGGATAGTTGCTGGCTGCTCATGATTTACATCATTACATCATGAGCAGCCAGCATACATAAAAGACAACGATCAGATACTTCAGGGTTTAGCAAGGATTTATATACCAACTCTTTGAGGAAGTATCTGGAGCAGTACGGCTGGGTCCAACGGAGGAAAAACACAGTGAGTTGTTGTCGGAACGGTGTTGATTGTCTTTGGCCGTGCCCGAGGGCACGGGTAACATCGGTACGAAGAACGAACCATCTTGGCGGCCCTTCTGTTGAAAATGACGTGTTCTGCCTCCCCTACGCCTGTGTTAGGCTCTATTTTAGTCACCATGTATATATTTCATGTTTCAGGTGACACTCTACCCAAATTATGGCGAATTATTTATTGGTCAACACAATTCCTAACATGGTTTGTTTTACCACTCATGCAATCATATGCAAAAGCTGGCGAGTTTCAATTTAAATTGAAATTAAAGTGCGCTCTGTATGATAATTTCATTTATTATTCTTCGTTTTTTGTTGTCTCAATCATTTTGTTGGTGTACTTGATGATTAAACAGTTGGACATTTTCAATATGTAAGTATATTAAAACATGGTCTGTTCTACCTGTCGTGCTTGATTTGCCATATGGAAAGCAGAATTTTTGGATTTGCCATATCGAAAGCAGAATTTTTGTGTTTAATACTTGGATGTACGGGGTCCACTTACTACAATTCACCCATACCTCGTGAGAAAAAATGATTACATACTAACTATTTGAATGTATTGCATTAGTCTAGTCTGCTAAGTCAGCTTTACCAGTACATGGCGGCAGCATTAATTGAGTATAAAAATTGTATAGTGCTCTCAGAAAAACTAGTACATGAGATACTTAATAATACCCGTTCCAATGTGAAGAGTCTGTCAAGCTTCACTACTAAACATTAAACATATCATTAGTTACCATTACCCTAGTTCCTAACTGAATGCTGGATCATGTAAAAAAAAAAAAAATAGATTTTATTACCATTAATATTGCTGTTTTCCTAGCAGTGATATCAATTGAGCAGCCAATGGGACAGTTAGTTACATTTGGCCTAAAGTTTTGATTAAAAATGGAAAATTGTGGTAAAATATCGAGAAAATCACCTAGGCACTGTCAAAATTTAAACAAAACATTGAGGGGGTTATTTTTTCTTTGTCAATTACAACCCGGTTCCGATCCTGGAATGGCTGGCCATACCTTTGGAGAAAATGTCCTAAAATAAGGACTAAATGGTCACCTAATTTTTTCTTGCTTTGAGATGATATGTTGTCGCGACAAATATTAAGATATCGGACCGTGACTGTCCGATTTTGGTGAATAAATTATAAATTTGGCCGTAACTCGAAAACGGCTTGACATANTTTTTTTGGGGGGGGGGGGTCCATTCCCATCAATTTTTCGCTATCTGCTACCGTTTGTGATGTGGTATTGTAACAGGCAACCCCTCATACATAGGTACACACAAATTTCTGATTTATATATTAAGATAGTTGAGTAAACATAATATTAAAATTCCTGTTCCAGACAAAGACTGAAAACCATCGCCTCTTCTGCAAGTAATACTTGGGGGTTGTTCTTGTTAGTTCTTCTATTAGGATACGCTTTGGTGGACATTCCAAGAGAACTCTGGTTGAGTGGCCGAAGACGTCATCTGTTGAACAAAGCATACTTTAAGTTGTCCAAATTATCAATCGATAAGACTGAAGCTGAAGATTCATTGAATGATATTTTAGATGTGAGTTATCGGGCGAGACTCGTGACAGTAATTAAGGGCCGTAAAAACGACACTCAATTTACTAGTAGTTCTGTGAACTGATAATCTCACTCAGTTAATTTGGCTATCCTAACCAGCGTCAATGGTACGTTGAATTTCATAAAAATGTGGCGTTCCTCGTTTAACATTATGTACGATTACCTATATACCTTTGCCTAGAAAACCTTCCAACCTCAGAGTAGGTTTTCCCCCTTCTGGTTACATAACTTAAGTAGTATGTTTAATTTTAAAATAAAATAAATTATAACGAACCACAATATTTTATTTAAAAAAGTGTTCGAAATAGACAATACATATTTTGATAGTTCATCACGTGACCCAAAAAAATACGTGGTTAACAATGCTCAGTCATCTTCGATTCGACTAGACTGATGATGAATTAATGGTAAATAAATAGCGTTTTTGGTAATTGTGTTTTTCTGTTGACGTGTCCAGACCAACTTGGTTGTAGTGACGGTGTAGAGGTAGGGGTGGAGAACTATCAATATCAATAATATCAGTACTATCAATAATAGTTTCTACCATTGTTCACTAAATCGATAGGCCACTTTGTTTTTCGTTTATTTGAGGCAGAATAACTATAGATATCATATAGCTGACATTTCTAACTAAATGTAACAAAACTCTGTTCCAAATAATCCTTTTGGTATGCTTTTTTTTCTAGTAATAATAATAGTTAGTCCCTTAATGTGTTTGTCTAGGATAAAATCTCAATAGGTAAGTTTTGTTGTTGTTGTTAACGTTCTCAACGACTCTCACTGTGTCTCCAGTCCAAGAAACGCGGCTCTCCAACAGGATCTGTCCATAATGCTGACGGCTCCATATAAAATGGGTTTGATGGATAGTTGCTGGCTGCTCATAATCTACATCATGAGTAGCAAGCATACGTAGACGACAACGATCAGATCAACACCCCTCTGACGACAACTCACTGTGTTTTTTCCTCCGTTGGAGCTGTTCATCCCAGCCGTGCTGCTCCAGAACTTCTTCAAAGATCGTTCTGATCGTTGTCCTCTATGTATGCTGGCTGCTCATGATGTAAATCATGAGCAGCCAGCAACTATCCATCAAACCCAACTAATCTGGAGTCGTCAGCATTATGGACAGGTCCTGTTGGAGTGGCCGCCTTTCTTGGCCTGGAGACACAGTGAGAGTCGTTGAGAAAGTTAACAACAAAAAACAACGATCAGATACTTCAGGGTTTAGCAAGGATTTATATACCAACTCTTTGAGGAAGTATCTGGAGCAGCACGGGTGGGTCCAACGGAGGAAAAACACTGTGAGTTGTCGTCGGAACGGTATTGATTGTCCTTAGCCGTGCCCGAGGGCACGGGTAGCCCCGGTACGAAGAACCAACCATCTTGGGGGCCGGTTAAGTTTTGTCCACACGATTGGTTCGTAGCTATTTTTGTTCGCTGATACAAAAAATAAGATTTATATTTATGTGCTTAAACTTAGATTTATTGATTTATAGCTGGAAAAACTTTAAAAATAGGGCAATCGTGATTTAGAAAAACTACCGGTGAGGAGCGGCGGTATTGAAATTAAGCTTGTTGAATTTTTGATATAATATTTGACAGGCTTAGGCTTATCTGGCCTGACTTTGTAGAAAGAGGATTCACTGTAAATGAATAAAGTTATATATGAATGTAAAAAAATAAGAAGTTATTAAAGTGAAAGAATAATATATTTTTTACATTATTCTTAATTAATTCTTCTTCTGGTTTCAGTCCCTTGAAATCGTTCGCAACTACATCTCTCACAATGACGATTTGTCTCAGTATCTACAAATCATAACTGACAAGATTCCAGAACAGATAAAACAAAATATGAGACGAGCTCAAAGATTTGACGAAGATATTATTCCACCGTCGTATAATACGTTAGTCAATTTGCATAGTCAGGTGAGTGAAGTGGTCAGTTTGCATAGTTAGATAAGTAAAGTGACCAATTTCTATTGAGTGAATTGGTCAACAACAAAAAAATTTGCATATTCAGGTGAGTGAAGTGGTCAGTTTGCATAGTTAGATAAGTAAAGTGACCTATTTTAAAGGCTTTTATTTATCGAGTGAATTGGTCAACAATAACAAAAATCGTACGTCACTTTAAACGAATTAACATCGTTGATCAAAATTATTGAGATTTAGTACGTATTTTACATTTGGGTTAAAGTTGGTTCTTCGAAGACACCGTCAGTCAAATGAAAAGTTTCGGCGCACATTTTGACCACAATACCAAATTTCATCAAAATCAACAGTGGCAAAAGTTCGCGGTCGGTGAACAAACGGTTTTTTTTTTAAATTTGAAATTTAAAGTATCAAATTTTGAGGCAGTGGGGGGTATTTTTTCGGGTGGATTCCAAAGGTTCAGATAATTAAAATTTGCCTATATTTACGAGTAGTTAGTTATTTATTATTAAAGTACAACCATGTTTGTTCCAAATACTTTCTGTTATTATGTCACAACTTTGGTGCTCACTGCAATTACTTTAATAAATGAATGTCTTTGGTGACTTTAAGTTTTTTGTTTGAGGAAATAATTTTAAATATTTATATTACGTCGGATCGACTTTTTCCTAAATTAGATAGACATTTTAAAGAAATTCTAGATTTGATTATATTTTCATTATCATTTCTATCTAAAAGTCGATCCGACAAAAATTAAATGCACCTGATTATAATAGCGTCACAGTTCAATATTAGGCCCTCCCCAACAATAAAAAACTCTTCCCCTATGCCCTTGAGATTCGTAACCAGGGAGCTTTTGGTTCGAATCTAACTCCATCCCCACCTTCTTCCAAATACTGGTCATAATAGATCTAAATAAAGGTCGCAGTGATAATTGTAAACAGTCTCAATGGAACCTACATCTGCAACCAGTTTAATAATAATGCCTATTAGAAAATCTCAGTACTGTTTATTTTCTGGACATACCTTGTTTTGGGCTGGAAATAATTAATTTTGAGAGTACTACCACAACATTATCACCACCACCATCATCTTTTGTTTTTATTTCCAGTTAATTAAATCATTACAAACGTACGGTAGAACACAAACTCAATGGCGTATGATGGTAGAACAAGTGATTCTGTTGGAAGATGTAGAACGAAACCAGTCCAATAATAACAAACAATTTGTACATTCGTTCCCACAAAATATAAAGTCAAATATTTTCATTAATCCAGCCATAGGTAACTACATAATTATATCTGTCCTCAGATGGTTGGTTACAAGGGCAACCCAAGCATTCAAATGTGTTTAGCAAAGTCCAGCAATACAAACCAAAAGTAGACCCATGTCTCAGCAATTATACTCATTTTTTCCTGCTGGTAATTATTTGCTGTGATAACATAAATGTTTACCAAGTCTTCTCCCCTTCTGCCCCATTGCCAGCTATATGATAGCAATCTGTCCCGGCACTGCACAACAACTAAAAATGTACATATAGCCATTTTCATTATTTCCCTACCGTAGATTGTCAACGAGACCCCCTTTTTTTTCTTTTTCTTCCGAGCCATCGAAAGAAGGATTTAAGGAGTATTTTAATGTAAATAAAGAGAGTTCCTTGGAGCAACTTTTTTCAGTGTAGTGTTTGCTGCGAAATTGGTGAAGTTTAAACATAGACTTTTTTTTTCAAAATTATTATTAACTGAACGAAGCTTGATCAAGTTTTAATTTTGCGAATTTTTGTTTAAACGTCGGCGTATGGGTTTATTATTAATTTTACGTTGACTATATTCTATCTATACTTATAAAAGCCAAAGCTCAGTTAGTACTCTCACTGTCTGACTGAAATAATCAACGTAACTCCACGATGGCTAAACCTAGAAACTTGGATTCCTCTTACAAGGCCGATCTCCGTGGCCTAGTTGATAAAACCATTGACTCTTGGTCCGGAGGTTGTGGGCTCGATCCCAACAGGAGCGAAAAAATTTCCATGAAAAAATCAAAGAATTATTTTGGCTGAAATGTTTTTCGACAGCGGAGCGAAAAGACGCGTACGAAGTTGTGGGCTTCAGGTAGAAAAAATGGCTATTATAATATTTCTGTTTATTCTAGTACGAAACACTTTGTATATAACTGACATAAACTCCGAGTTTTAGAACATTAATGGAAAATTCATTTAAGTGGCAAAGGGTCGCTTTCGATTGACGTTTCCACCGTGAGTGCAAACGTCATTTTTTAACTTCTCACTTTTTCCATTTTGTTGTATTTCAAACGGAAGATGGCGATAGATAGATACTTAACTGACCGAACGAAGTAAGATCTAGTTTTAACACCGCGATCCGACTTTTCTCTGTACCATGATAACTCTCGAGCTCTTGGTCTGATTTTGATGAAATTTAGTACCTAATATTATATTCGAACAATTTAAATATCTACCTTTTTTGGACCCAATATGACCAGATCTACAGTTCACTTTTAGTATTAACATTAAAATTGGCACTTCCTTTTTCAGAATGGTACTGGCGTTGTATGATTGAACCAAAACTTTTGATTCTATTAAGTGTATTGGCTATGATAATGTCAGCTACTGTTCTTTGGTCTGAAATAACATTCTTTAACAAATCTCCTGTCCTGTCTATTTTTGCATATATTCTCAACAGATCGAGAGATTCATATGACTATTTTTCCATAGAGGTAAGAGTCTTTTGAATTTTAAATAGCTCACGATTACTTCACAGGTGATTGAGTATACGTAGGTGGGTTGGTGTTGTCGTGGTAAGACGCTCTAACTGGTGTACCATAGGGTGTGGGTTCAAATCCAGCCAACCCATGGAATTCCATTCTCATGAATTTGAGATATTTACCACTATTAGAAGACATGGAAGGGACCGGGATTATCAACATCTAGTCCGGCGTCCGTAACGTAATATGCTACCCAACCCTTCCACCAACATCTCTTTCCGTGTTGGACACGGAAAGAAGGAAGGTTTTACGTACCTAGTGTACTCGGGACTATGGAGCGACTGATTCCAACTTGGTTCTGCTACAAAGATCTGTTTTTGAATCATTTTTTGTAAAAGTAGAATCAGGATTAATCAACTACTAGCCCGCTTTGCTTGGCGCCTTAGAGACATGCCAACAATCATTTTCTTAAATTGGATAAATAGATAAGAATGTCTCTAAATGTTATACTCGTAAGTAATCAATTAATCCACATAAAACCCTTCGCCTTTCGTCTTACTCCATTATGGGCACAATTCTGTAAAAACGCTGCCAATGTGACGCATGGGTTTATTATTTTACTGGCTATAAAAAATTACCCCCCCCCCCCCAAACAAAAATATGTTTTACGATTCAAGGTACGCAGAATCCAAAAAAAATCTGCACCCCGCGCCGCCCTCCGTACCCTGTACACCGCAGTGACCGTACTGAAATTTCAGTATAAAACTCTACATGTGTGACTGATGGTGACGATTAGACCCCAAATGGGAGCTACATACCAAATTTCATAAAAATCGGTCAACGCCAATTGGAAAAACGGCGAACAAATGGATTTTTTTTTATTGGATTTTTGGATTCTACGTACCTTGAAACGAAAAATATCTAATTTTGAGGGGGGGGTCGTGACGATTCCAAAGGTTTGGACCGAATGATAAAACCATTTATTTGAATAAAGACCTTAGCAAACTAGAACATAATATAATATTCTGGAGTGATCCTTATTTCGTGACGATTCCAAAGGTTTGGATCGAATGATAAAACCATTTATTTGAATAAAGACCTTAGCAAACTAGAACATAATATAATATTCTGGAGTGATCCTTATTTCGTGACGATTCCAAAGGTTTGGACTGAATGATAAAACCATTTATTTGAATAAAGACCTTAGCAAACTAGAACATAATATAATATTCTGGAGTGATCCTTATGGGACTGTAGACATATACAAAACTCGTCTAAACTGCTCACTGATAAACTCGATTTTTCTTGTGTGTTTCAGTGTTTGGCGTTCGTGGGGATTTTATATCTATGTTTCTGTGCCTATTCAACAGTGTTTAAAATTCGTTTGCTAAATTTTGTTTACTTAGCTCCTCATCAGCTCACTGATGAATATAGTCTTATTTTTTCTGGCATGTAAGTACTTAGCTTTACCTCCGTCTCTACACTTCCAAGTCCAGTCAATATTTTTCTTTTCGACCAAAGATCGCCTTACTTTGGTTCTGATTATAGAGATATAAGTGATAGGGTCTTATTTCAAATACATGATTTTATTGTGATCTATATTTCTGACAATTGTTCGATTGACCCTAGCTCTACTTTTCGATTATGGACTGGCTGATTACAACTGGGTTACTCATTTGGAGTAGCTGCTATTTAAAGCTGGCATTAAATTATATCTTTAGTAAAAGTAGAGTTAGGGTCAATCAAACAATTGTCCGAAATAAAGATCACAATAAAATCATGTATTTGAAATAAGACCCTATCACTTAACTCTATCGTTTCTGAGATAGATCCCTGAGGTGGACCAGTTAACTTCGAAATTACGAAGAAAAAAAAATCTTCATTTCCCTTCCTTCAAGAATAGAAAATCTCTTTACAACGAAAAAAGAAAATGTTATATAAAAAATGTTATCACACTCGCCAGATGTATACAACGAATGTTTTACTCTGATTTTTGCTTACGCAAACATGTTTTGTTTTGAACATTGAACAATTCAAATTTACATTACTCCATTGTAATTCTAAACTAAATCTAGATACAACGAAATTGAACCCATAAGGAGCTCGATATAACGAAGATAACATGTTTTATTTTTGGTGACTATCAAGATTTTGTTTGAAGATTTTTTTTTTTTTAAATATTTTTTTTCTGTAGACATTTGATTTAATAATTCTAATTTTGAAAAAGCCTAAAGACAAATATATATTTAAAAAAATCTTTAAACAAAATCTCGCTATAACGAAGGATTTTCTTTTCCCTTGATTTGTTTTGTTATAACGAGGTTTTATTGTTTAATGTTTTTCGTTTATTCTTTTAATGTTTTTTTTTTTTTTTTTTTTTTTTTTTTTTTTNAATTTTGATTTTTTTTTTTTTTTTTTTACGAAATTTTTATGACAAAAATGGTGTCCTACATCAAGCGCTCTGTATCTGCGACAGTCCAGGATAATATCTCAATGCCTTTAGGCTTATTTTTGTCCACGATTTGTTCGCAACAATTTTTGTTAAAAAAAGCGTAATAAATATTTTTGTTGAAACTTAAATTTTTATCTCATGGAGTCCTAGCGCATAGGTTAGATTCGTTGATTTATAGCAGCACAAAGGCTTAAAAATAGGACAATCATGGATTTTGTAAAACTTTTGATCTCAACTATCGATAGTTCACATCTACTAAACCTTTAACTTATTTTTACAGGTTGCTCTGTCGTTTAACTCCACCACTTTGTTTAAACTTTCTTGGTTTGGTTCATATGGACTCACATATAATTCAGAATCATGCTTTGGAAACTTATTATACTCAAGTTATGGGCCACATGGATGTCGTGCCGTTTCTATCAGATGGATTCAATATTTACTTTCCCATGCTGATGTTGGTTCTGTGTTTGGCGACGTATTTTAGGTAATATAGATTTTCTCCTTTTTCGGAACATATCAAGAAACGGCCTTATTACTTATTACGTTGAGTACATGATACTAAGAATACAAGTTATGTTCTTGCCATCATTACATCATGAGTACCACATATATTATGTTTACTGGATTACGTTTTTCCTCTTCTGTACTTAAAAGTAAATTATAAATAAAAGTGAGCAGTTAGAAACATTAATTAGATGTAAGCGACTCGTAGTTACGAATCCACCGTCTCAACCAACTGAGCTACTGAGGCTGTTCTTACTTAATATTGTGTAATGTTTCTTTTTCAGTATTGGATCGAAATTGTTGTCCATTGTGGGTTTTCAACAATTCCTCACAGACGACGAAGTCACCACAGACTTGATAGATGAAGGAAAACTTCTCATCAGTCGAGGTAAGAAAGGATGTTATTGACCAACGAATTAATGTTTTTTCTAATTTTAACTCCAAGATTATCAAACAGATAATATTGATATCGATATTTTTTGATACTAGTAGCGAAAGTCTAATATCGATATCCCTAAAGTGTACCACGATAAGTCTCGAACACCTTTTCTGAAATATATATTATGTTCATAGAATTTTCCGACTTTTTTTGGTGAATTATTGAGTCAAATGGTGTCCCGAGTGAGTGAGGTCTACAGTTCACAGAACTACTAGTAAATATGCAGGGTGTGGTTCAGGAATACATTTCAACTGTTTCAGATAAACGCTTTAATTTTTTAAGATGTATACAAAATGCTGATTGAACATTGTACACAGAATGTTAAACATAAACCTAAATTTGGAAAGTGAAAGGTCAGCCTCTATATTTTTGAAAGTATCACCTCGCAGTAACTTGAATTTTTAGGGTAGTAGCAGTAACCGCAGTTGCACTATCCTCTGTAATTGGCAGCTTCCGGAATTTTTTCTTCGGTAGAAGCCAGCCACATGTCTACTTAAGCTGTCAGTTGCAGGAAGTGAGGCGTTTACTGAGGGGACCTCGATTTTGTTTAGGTTCAGTTATGTAGATTAGCATCTCGAGCAGACCGACTGATTGGTAGGTGCTCTTTTTTAAAAAGAAAACTTACAAGGGAAGTGAACAACCTTTTTTTCTCGCTAATTTTGTAAAAAAAATGTTCATTCAATAATAATAACAATATTTTGTATGCTGCTGGGATTTGAAGTTGATCAACTCGATGTTGAACTGAACGTAGACTCAAAAATCGTGAGAAAATTTGGTGTCTTGATAGTAGTGATGGTCATTATTATTTAACAAATTTAGTGATGGTACTGGGACAGAGACCCAACCATCGTGAGGAGAAATGTTGCCACTATGCTACAACGGATTTCAAGAAATCATTCAAATTGTGACTTTTTAATGAACCTCACGATGGATGATCCTACGCACTAAGACGACCTGGAATACATACTATCACAGTTTCAGTCAAGTGCCATCAAAATATTTTCGATAACCTCAACCTATTTCTAACATTTTCGGTTACCTCTATCAACCTATTTCTAACATTTTCGGTTACCTCTATCAACCTATTTCTAACATTTTCGGTAACCTCATATCAACCTATTTCTAACATTTTCGGTTACCTCTATCAACCTATTTCTAATATTTTTGGTAACCTCATATCAACCTACTTCTAATATTTTCGGTAACCTCATATCAACCTATTTCTAACATTTTCGGTAACCTCATATCAACCTATTTCTAACATGTTCGGTAACCTCATATCAACCTATTTCTAACATTTTCGGTAACCCCATATCAGCCTATTTCTAACATTTTCGGAAACCTTATATCAAACTATTTCTAACATTTTCGCTAACCTCATATCAACCTATTTCTAACATTTTCGCTAACCTCATATCAGCCTATTTCTAACATTTTCGGTAACCTCATATCAGCCTATTTCTAACATTTTCGGTAACCTCATATCAGCCTATTTCTAACATTTTCGCTAACCTCATGTCAACCTATTTCTAACATTTTCGCTAACCTCATATCAGCCTATTTCTTACATTTTCGGTAACCTCATATCAACCTATTTCTAACATTTTCGGTAACCTCATATCAGCCTATTTCTAATATGTTCGGTAACCTCATATCAGCCTATTTCTAACATTTTTGGTAACCTCATATCAACCTATTTCTAACATTTTCGCTAACCTCACATCAGCCTATTTCTAACATTTTCGGAAACCTCATATCAAACTATTTCTAACACTTTCGCTAACCTCATATCAGCCTATTTCTAACATTTTTGGTAACCTCATATCAACCTATTTCTAACATTTTCGCTAACCTCACATCAGCCTATTTCTAACATTTTCGGAAACCTCATATCAAACTATTTCTAACACTTTCGCTAACCTCATATCAGCCTATTTCTAACATTTTTGGTAACCTCATATCAACCTATTTCTAACATTTTCGGTAACCTCATNTTTTTTTTTTTTTTTTTTTTTTTTTTTTTTTTTTTTTTTTTTTTTTGCGTGTATGTAACTAACCAAATAATAATATTTTTTATTATTTTATTTTAGAAAAAAGAAAAAGACAGAGAATGGAAGAAACTCTAGGACGACAGAGGGACTTTCAGGAGAGATTCAACATACAAGCTTCCCAATTAAGGAATCCAGTCTCCAGTAAGTTTATTTTAAATCTCTTTTAAAAACGTCACATCAAAATTTTAAAGACGTCACGGTATGGATTGCAGTCAGCGTATGATTCACAATTTTTCACACGAAAAATAAATCGCGAATAAGCTGCTGTACCCAAATAGCGATAGTTAGGTACAACGAAGAACAACTTCTTTTATAGTACGCGAACCATATTCACAACCCGAACTAACCCCGGTAGTTCAATGGTCGAGGCGACTGCCTGGTAATCCAGGGGTCGCGGGTTCGAAATCAATCCGGGGCATTTTTATTATTTCCTCTATATGAGATTTTGCCCACATAATAATATGACTTGGAGTTACTGCTGCAGAACGAGACCCTTAAGGGACTCAGTAAGGCAGTACGAGTCTCAAAAAGAAAACACAACCTCCGGACAAAGCGTTAATAATCTTAACAACTCGGCCATGGAAATCGGCTATTTTACCGTATTTAGTGGTAACTAGACCAAGCAGAAATTTTGAACATAAAATCTTTTCCAAATTTTCAACTCGACCAGGATTCGGACGTTGTACCTCCTTGGTGCAAACCAGATGTGATGTACTGTATCAGATAGGCGTCTCATTTTTCACTGATTAGTAACTGTCCTGATTTGTGACTGTTTAGCTGTAGAAAACTAATTTTTTGAGGAATACTGAATATATCAAGTTCAAAATAATCGGTAAGAAGTAATATATAAAGAAAACGTTATGGGCTTATAGGGTCGCCCTTAAGCCAGTGTTTTTATTAATCTCAGTATTCGGGAATAAGCATACTAGAGAGGAAATTTCTCTAAAAAGAGGGGAAATTCTGCAAAAATATTTTTAAAAAATTCAAGCTCAATTCAAATTCCAGGAGAGTTGGAAATTTCTCTATTCCCCAAAATTTTACTTTTTTACAGGGAACTAAATACAATTTTTATTTCAGTTTTTGGCTGTTTTTTTTATATAATTTTTGAAAATTTTGATAATTCAATGTTTAGCTATATTAAAAACTGGTGAGGTCTTTTAATTGTTTCTCTTTGACTGAGAATTAAATCATAGAGAAATGAGAATTAAAAAACAGGTTTCTTGACCCCAATCTGCATTCTAGGATTAAAATTAGCATATTGGGGTCATGGTTCATGTCAAATATTACTTTTTGATTTTAGATCGTGAATCGTCTGGTCGATATCAGACACATTCAATGAAAACCAATCTTCTTGAAGCTGCAGCGCCCATTGAAGGGTACCATACGAATGAAGTGACACCAGAAGTTAGAGATCCGATGAGAGACCCGCCAAGGGGTATTTTTGATGATATATAAAATGATGATTATCATACGAATTCCTTTAAATTAGAAATGTCTTGAGGATTGTCTACAGAACATCTGAGTCTACGATCGTTGACAGATGAAAATATTCTATTCGACTTTTAAATTTCAATTACCGCGGTGATGATAGTATCCTTTAAGTAAACTAAAAAGAAAAGTATGCTCGGTGGTAAGATTTGCGATAACTGTGCAAAAGTTGCCGATTTTCGATCACCGGTAGAAATGTCAGAGGAAAATGTCAATTCAAATTCTAGAAGGATTCATAATTTCTCTATTCCAAAATTTTACTTTTTTTTAGCAGTTTTCGACGTTTTTTTATATAATACTAGCAGGATACGGCCGCTTCGCTTGGCGCCTTAGAAGCATGGCCGTTTATAGTTTCAACCCCTTTTTTTCGCGATAAAAAGTAGCCTATGTCCTTTCCTAAAGTTTAGTCTATCTCCATACCAAATTTCATCAAAATCGGTTCAGTAGTTTAAGCGTGAAAGCGTAACATACATACAGACAGACAGAGTTACTTTCGCATTTATATATTAGTATGGATGAATTTCATAATTTTGAATTTGAAAAGTGGTGTTTCTCTTTGACCTGAGAATTAAGTCATAGAGAAATGCGAAAAATAGTGAATAAAAATTAGAATAAATGAATGTCTTTGGTGACTACATTTTTTGTTTGAAGAAAAGAATTTTTTTTAAAAAAAATCTCGTCTGATCGACTTTTCCAAATTTGGGTGATTTTTCATTTTTGAATCTAATTTTCAAATTAGATTTTTTTTTAAAAAAAATAGTGAATAAAATTTTTACTAAGTTTTAAAAAAAGCAGGTCTTCTCTCTACAATTATTTGCACACGTTGTACACTATACACATGAATTTTGGGTTTCAATATGTTTGTAATCTTATTTCTGTTAAATTCATTTTTCACACTCTTTAGGTTCCGTTTGGTTCATTTGTCCTTATTTAGGTATTACTCAAATCCTTATTCACTGGTGTATTTAACGTGTCATAGATGCTGGCTAAAGGGTTACGCTGTTATGCACTAGGTATGGGCTAGTCATCCACGAGTCGACTCATGAATCGATTCACGAGGCGAATCATCTTTTTGAAATGAGTCGAATTTTCAAAGAGTCGACTTGCGAGTAGCTTTTTTTTGTTGACTGATAAAGATAATAAAAAGAGACATATTTTTCTGTGTGTTTGTTGTGTACTGAAGGAAAATGTTCTTTTATTCTGGAGTCTGGTGACGTTGATTGTGATGTCTTTTTAATATTTTCGCCGAAGTTGGGGACGTTTATTTGGTAGATGCCCCTTTTGTCAATTGGTTTTATTATGTCTTTCTGATCAAATAAGGTCTTTTTGAAAATTGTCACTCGATGCGAGTTGAGATCGAGGTCGACTCATTGAATCGACTCATATTTGTGAGTCGAGTCGAGTCATGTGACTCACCTTAGTGTGTCCAAAATCCCATCCCTATTATGCACTTAACAACAAACATAATAAAAGCTCGGACCTCTTAATGTTGCCGGGGACGATTAATGTGAACCTGTACTTGGCGCCTGGTCCGTCTGTGATAGCTAAATATACCCAAAATGTCAGTTTTTATATTCTTTTATGTTTTATTTTTTACGTGTATTTTACATATTATTATTGTTCACCTGAGTAACTGCACTCATAACTAAATCAAAAATTAATCTATCAATAAAAATAGGGTAGTTCACCAGTAGGAATAAATTTCAACTGTTTTGAGATCAATAATGGCATTATCGTGTCCGATGGTATCCAGATGTATGCTACTGTAGCTAGAAATGAGTTCTAAAATGTGCTGATTAGTTTCTGAGCCCTATGGGAAAACTCAGGTCCTAATGGTAGCCATTTTGACTGAGGGAGGTCTTCAGAATTACTAGTACATTACTATTGTATATGTTACAGTCCAAACTGTTTTTTAGGACAAACTAGTTTGCCCGGATTTGAATATTCAATATTTTGGGTCAAACTAGTTTATTCTTGAACAAATTTTTAGGCGAAGCATGGCCGTAAAAGTTTTCCTAACCTCTTTAGTTGGGGTGGTCATTTTGTACTATTCTTTACAATTGTAGTATTCCCCCCCCTCACCAAGAAAGATCAACAGTCGTTTTTATGCACATATCTCGGCTAAAAAGCCTTGTAATAAGAAATCCCCCCAAAAATACCACTGCGTGCTATAAAAATTCCCCGCCAAGTCATCACNTCCTTAATAACTATAAAACCGGATTTTGCTAATTCAAACTAGTTTGTCTTTAACATGTAACATATGCAATAAGCGGCACTCGTCAACCTCAAATTTTCTACCACCTTCCCCAGCAAACTTTGAAGTGCGGGTAACTTTTAAATTTGTAACGGGTAAATTTTACAGTATTGGCATCACTGAATTATCAGGTTCGTTTATCTTTTTGTACATCGATATTTTTGCCCATCTAATATAGCGACTATGATATATCGGAACAAAAATATCGATATTCCGTTATATTGGAACTACTGATTCTGTAACGACTAGCTTCTCAACTTTTAACCTCCAATTCGCGGGTTTGATTCCGGTCAATGTTTTTTTTTTACATCGAATAATTCACAGAACGGCTGCAGTCTTCATTTCCATTTTTCTTCTGTCTGTGGTTTATTTTCTCGGTACTATCAAAATTTTAAACCTGCGTTGGAATTGAATTTGCAAAACAACTCTAAGATCAATTTTTGTCTCAGCTGAAGTAAAAAGATTATCAAGGCTCCATCTTTGATAAAAGGCTTTGAACAATGTATGTTCACAGATTAAGGGTAGTTTTCCAATCCTATATATTGGATTTAAAAATTAAAATATTCACTTGGCATGACTCCGGGGAGAACCGTAGGGTCCCATAGTTGTGTGATTTTTGGGGATTTTTGTCGCGTGCGGCGTGACACATCGCGGGAAAAATCCCACCAACCATATTTTTATTTTTTCCACTTCTCTTTTGTTTTGTTTTTAACTTTTTATGTTTACTTGTTAGCTTTATTGACATA
>CM022882.1:8202724-8225662 GCA_012654025.1 Pachypsylla venusta | reverse complement strand
GTGACAGCATGCGAGCCGGTAGTGATCGCAGGGACACAAGAAGAATGCGCAGACTGTCACCGAGGGAGGGGTACCCGAAAACAATCAAAATGCCGACACAAATGATAACAGTCAAAATACATCCAGAAGAACTGTGACTGCTAGGAGTGCTTCTTAGTTAGGCAGTGTCTTATTACCTGGGACCACCTTAGCAGGAAGAAAACGAGTGCGTATTAAGTGGACCCAAGATATTAACACATACATCATGCGCACATATTACTATATCACCCGACCCGAAACAGACTCAACAGCTTTCCGTCAAGAACTACACCAACGTTTGTTGTAGAATACCCCAATCTGACAGTTACTGAACAAAGAATTGCAGATCAAAGACGAACTATTGTCAACAACAAATTTTTAACCGATGAAACTCTAGAGAAAATCAAGAAAGAAGTGCGCGAAAAGTTGGAAAGAGAAGAAGTTGCGTCATTTGAAACAAACCAAACAACGCAATGGCAGAAACTCAAAGTGACAACATAAGATTAATTGACACTCAACAAGTTATAGAAAATATCAAAACGAGAATAGAATCAATCAATGACAGAATAAATGGCAACGATGAGATAACTACAACTCAAGGGCTTGTTGTGTACAACTGTAATTAAATACAAAGGAATGGATCCAACTAAAAGCACGCACAAAGCAGAAAACTTCAATCAAGTTTGCCAAAACTGTTGATACGTTAAACATACACGTAATACCTGAGTTCCTTTACATTCAAACATTTACTAATCTACACGACCTGGTATATTAACAGCAGCTACTGTGAATCAACCTGCCAGCGTGGAAGAAGAGACTAATTAATAAAGTTGAAATAAAAACAGCTGGGATAGCAAGACCTATAGAATATACAAATGGAAATATGGGTAATAAGTTGATGAAAAAGCTGAACAAAATATTTGAGAAATATAAAGTCAAATATAAACAAAACACGTAATACCTGAGAAATATAAACAAAATATTTGAGAAATATAAACAAAGTCTTCACCAAATGATGCAATCCTGGAACACCACTATACACCTAACAACAAAACAAACTTCTATAACCATGGAGAATCCTTGAGTCCATTGTGGTTTTGCCTAGCATTAAATCCGCTTTCCAAAATGTTCAATAGAACAAAAATAGGATGAACAACCAAGTAAAACACACCATCTCACACCAGTTATAAATGGATGACTTGAAACTATACGCAGTATCCCATGATCAACTGCAAGAACTAGTCAGAATAGTGGAACTCCAGAGACATATGTATGTAGTTTGGGCTTGACAAATGCAAGGTGATAAATATCGATAAAGGAAAATGCCAAACCGGCGAAATTCAACTAGCAGGAGGAGTTTTACAATGGAAAAATATACGGAAAGCCGAAAAAAACACAGATGGAACCTATACGTTTGTAACGTTTGTTAATTTTTATTTAAATTTTCCCACCAAATTTACCAAATGCGATTCAACAATGCGACAAGTTTGCCACAGTTACATTTGATTGCTCACAGTGGGGCTGTTGGATTAGGGAGAAAATCATTTATCGTATTTCGGTACTTGATGACTTTTTTGCTTCCAAAAATCATTTTATCTAGTGTAAAAATAAGTTGCCCCTTCCGTGCTGCATACTCTCGAGAATTTCTAGGGGGGGGCAGCTGCCCCCCCTTCCTACGCCCATGTAAGTATTTTCTCCCATTTTGTAAAGTTTTACCCCGAACCATTTTTTGATTATGCATTTTTTCTAAATTTATATGTAAACAAATAAAATAAAGTGGCAAAAGCTTTGATTTTCGAGTAAAATAAAAATTCAAATTTAATTAAATTAAATTAATACAAGTTGGTCAAATTTCTAAAAATACGGTATTTTCAGCGTACGGTAGTAGGTAACTAGTGTTACGGTACGGGCACATTGAAATACGGTATAAATACCGTAATTACGGTACACCTGGTAACACTGCCGGAGTCATACCGTCGATGTCGTGATTCCTGTGACTTCTCTACTTGTTCCGATCTTTATCTTATTATCTGATAGTGTTAAACAAAATCTTATAAATTTTAACAATGTAAATTAAATTTTCATTAATATTCTTATAAAAGATTCAAAAAATGGCTAATACAGGTGTTTTACCATTTGTACGGGGCATAGATTTTAGTTGCTATGATTTTAGTGTAAGTAAATATATCCTACGACCTTTCTACTTTCTACATCTCGTGTTAGGGTCATTCAGACGCAATTATCATATATCAGTTCTTGTAAATCTTTGTTTATATGAATCTTCAGATTATTCTGTGATTTTGTTGTTGCAAGGATAATAAATTATGTGATTTTGTTGTTGCAAGGATAATAATTTAATTTACGTTGTATCAATAAAAAGTCGATACGATGTAAATTAAAATATTATTCAAAAATCCTTACAAAAACAAAAAAACAGTCACCAATTTATTATAATGGTTAGATTATTCTGTCAGAAAACTCTTATCTCCGGAGTATTTTTTTTTTTTTTTTTTTNGTTTTTTTTTTTTTTTTTTTGAGATGCGTTCTTACTTAAGTACGGGGTAACCTCTATTATGTGAGAGTAAAAAATTCCATATACCTTCTCCATGATTTCTGTACATGTAGAGATAATGCAGCTCTTTGTTCTGTCAGCTTTCCAGTCGTTAGCTAACTAGGTAAGTACTTTCTCGTGGCTGTTGAATTTGCCATATCTTGAATGCGAACCGAGATTCGATGGATTTTACCTATTTTTTAAGTTGTAGGGGGGGGGGGGCAACTTTAACTGCAAATTCTACGAATATAATGAACATCCTTACCAAATTTCATCAATATCGGATGAAACGTTCGAGAGTTATCGTGACAAAACATGAAATTTTGGTATTAAAATTAGAGCTCACTTAGTTTAGTCAAGTATATGCGAACTTGTTTTTACAATTATACTCTGTTTCCAAAAAATTCCCTGTTTTTAATTATAGGAGGACAAGTTCCCGAGTGCTGTACGATATATGCAAGGCTTGCAATGGTTACGTCTGAACAAAACAAATCTATCTCAAATACCTGAGGAATTAGGAAAGCTACAAAAATTGGTAAGTGTTTCGAATATAGATTCCAATGTTCGAATCTATCAATTATTTAATTCAAATCAAAAATCATAGAGTTGTGGCACTGAATTGAATTTTTATTCTTTCAGTAATGAACCATTGAAATCGACCAATAGTAATAGTTTACATTTTAAGTAAGAATACAAAAAACGATAAAAAAATCCGCCTTAATTGGCAATTTTGCTTTTGGCCAATGACCGATTTTAATCAATTTTAGTGTATTGTTGTTCCAGAAATAATTATAACAATCATAATACCTCGCTCAGCTTACGGCTGATTCTAATTTTCCCAATAAAAGGTTTATTTATTTATATGTGTTTATTTATATCAAATACGAGCGTTTTTTTGTAAGTTTCTATGATACTATGAGAAGCAAGCAAGAGCTACAATGTCAGGAAAGGGAGTAGGCACAGAACAAAAGATCGTAGCAAGCTAGATTTAGGGAAAACTAGGCCAACATCAATTAGAATTGGGAAAAGGTGAAGTTGAAAAAGAAAAAGTCTACAGTCTGTCAATTTTATTGAATATGCGGAATTTGTTTCAGGAACATCTCTCAATCATATACAATGATTTGGAAAAACTATTCGGCGAACTAACGGAACTGCATTGTTTGCGAACTCTTAATCTGCGACATAATAAAATCAAAAATAGTGGCATTCCTGTTGACCTGTTCAACCTAGAAGATTTGACAACGCTTGACTTAAGCTATAATAATATAAAACAGATACCAGATGCTTTGGAGAATGCTAAGAGTCTGCTTGTTCTTAATCTAAGTCACAATACGTAAGTGACATACCTACTCAATTCATTATTTATTTTTATCTCCGAAGGTGCATTTTTTCGCATCAAAATTCAAAGTACCTGTGTTTTAAGGCAGATAAAATACTATATCTTTATTTGACTATAAAAAATATAAACATGTTTAGTACATTGTCTGAGGAAATTCAGTAGCACACACACAATAATAAATATGCCATATCTCTCTCTACTCTACTTCTGAAAACCCATTTTCGACCAAACAAGCTCTGAGGATGTACTCAGAAGAGTACGAAACTAGTCAGCTCTAATTAACATTTAATAATTTTTATAGTCTAGTGAAGATATAGTATTTTATCTGCCTTATTATGGTTTTACTTGACATAGTATCGTATTTTCAACCAAATTACTTTCATTTTATTTTTCCTCAGTAGCTCAATAATTGGTAGCGGCTATAGATTCTTAATCAGAAGATTGTTGGTTCGAATCCAAGCATGAATGTAAGATTTAATGATAACCAGGAGAACCACATTGTGACAAGCATATTAGCTTAACACAAAAATTAAAGTCCTTTCCTTATTTTTCAAAATTGTATTAAAAAAGAGTCCATATGGAATATCAAACTTGAACTTCCGGGGGCTCTCTGAAAGTACGAATATGCTTTCATCAGTATATGCCTTCCACGAGTACGTGCCATTTATTCAATTGGTTTTAAATCATATGGAAGGAAAAGTAAAAAAACCCACCGAGAATAATTTCGGGAATACACTCGGCGCTCCGATGTGTCTGGAGTCTGGAGGGATCCATATAATACCCCCTACTTATGTTTCTACCTGCGCTAGTGCTGTGCCAACGTTATTCTGGTTTACCTTGTATAGATTTTACCATTGAAGTTAATGAACTTGTGGAGCTTCCCAGCCTATTTGATTTGATTTGTTTCTTCTCATTTCAGTATCCAAAACATCCCCAACGCCCTGTTCGTGAATTTGACGGATCTTCTCTTTCTAGATTTGAGCAACAATCATCTGGAGGCCCTTCCTCCACAGATGAGAAGACTGACAATGTTGCAAACGTTAGTTGTAGATAATAACCCGCTAGGTAAGTTACTGAAGTATGTCATCTCATGACGTAATCTGCACTCTTCATATAGTCAATGAAAACGAGAAAAAAGTGATGGTGTTCGGAAATTAAAGGTTCTTGTAAAGAGTAGCAGCAGCAGCGACGACATAAGTTATGTCCCATTACCATTCCCCAAAATTGGGAGCTTCAGGAACTTTGCAACTGCTAACGGAATCTGTCATAGTTGCGATACTATCCTAGCCAAAAGGATTTTTATGATTTGGGTGAGAAGTCCATTCTCGGTGATTTTTTGGTATTGCTTACCGTTTTGGGCTGTGTTACTATATTTGTACAATATCGTTAGTGTTCAATTAACCGATTTTTTTAGACGTAAAATATCAATTTTTAAGGTTTCTCCTCAAAGTACGAGGGGCATACTTTGTTCTCTAGTTTGGGCAGTATACGTCCCGGGATTACTTTCCATTTCATGTCCTATGATCTTTACTTTTTTAATGTTTAAATGGATGGTAAAAACACTGCAAATATGACACATGAGTTTATTATTTTACTAGCTAACAAAAAAATTGTATTTTACTAGCTAACAAAAAAATTGCCCTTCTTCGGCGTACAATTAGACCCTAAATGGAACCCGACTACCAAATGTCTTCAAAATCGGTGAACGCCAAGTGGCGAACGGATTTTTATTTAATAACATTTTTGGTTTCCTTGTACCTTGAAACGTAAAATGTCAAATATGGGGGGGGGGGGGGGTGGNGGGGGGGGGGGAGGGGGATTTTATTTCGTGACGATTTCAAAGGTTCATATTGAATGAAATAAACTAAAATGAACAATAAGCGACCGATGAGGATCGATTTACTTTCACTAACGTAACCGATTCATTGAACTTTCAGGTCATTTTCATCTGCGACAACTTCCGTCTCTAACTAATTTACAAACATTACGCATGCGCAATACACAAAGAAATTTGACCAATATGCCTCAGAGTTTATCTAATCTTGTACTTCTTTCTGAAATTGATTTGAGTTATAATGAATTTGTCAAAGTTCCAGAATCTCTTTACACTTTGATTAGTTTGAAACGAATTAACCTGTCGAACAACAAAATCAATGAACTATCAAATAATATAGGTATGTGAGTACAGGGTCTATGTCTATCTAGACTTGTTGCCAGGGCTATACAAGTATTGCTGGTAATGCATGAGTGCACGGTATTAAGAAAACAAGATATATGTTCTTACACTGGAAATGCTAACGTCATGTGTACCACATTTTTCATGTTTACCGGCAAGCTATTCCGCAGACCGTGAGTGATGCAGTGGCACGTGCCGCTCTGGTATGATCATGTTCCTTCACATGCCTAGAAGAATATTTTTTACTGGGCGGATCACATGCCGGTTACAGCACTGTCACTGCTTTGTGTGAATGCTCCTTTATGGCGTAATGCGTAGAACTAGACGAATTCAGGACGTCTTCTTACTTTCATGTTGGTAATGAATAAGTCGACCACCTGGTAAGAATGGTGTTCTATTCATCGGACCAGAACCTGTGATCGGTCCAAGCATAACTAAAGCATAGATCTTCTTTGGCAGATGGGTTCTGGACAATCATCTGAAATCGTGGAAACCGTCTTAGGTTTAAGACACGTGTAGTAAGACACCCACAGCGATACTCAACCTTTTTTTTTACCGGGCCATATTTAAGTTTCCCAAACTTCCCGCGGGCCGCAGTACGCAAAATACATACAATAGTTATATGTGTAGATCAAGGTTTTGTTATAGCAGACTGAAGTTAAGAAACGACGGGTAGAGCCAGTATGGGCAGCAATTATAAACATATTAATTGATTGTGTTCGACTGACATTTCCTTGTGTAGTCAGCTTCTTTAGGAGAATTGACAAGTTGCTGGCAGGCTGGTCTGTTCTTAGTAATAATATTAGGTAAAAGGGAAAGTTCCTAGGTAAAGCTCACAAAAAAGTGAAAAGAAAATAGTTAAACAGGTAGCTAGTAATTGAAAAAAATGACAAAGAACTTCGTTTTAAATTTCAATCAGCACATTATAAAAAATTACTACTGAATAAGAAATATGAAAAGATAGGACACTACGAAATAAGTAAGCAACTTGCACGGCACAAGAAGAGTGACAAATTGAAAAAAAAATCCCCTGAGTCGGCTCCAGAAGTCCAGACGATCGCAACGCAAACACTTTTCACATTTCATGCATGTCCCTGTTCAAAACACGTCCACATATGTTACGCTGGAATCGATGCTCGCGAGACATTTGCACTCCTTACATATGAACAAGAGATATTTTATATTTCAATAGTTAAATAGGTAGGACCGAAGGGATGTTATTTTTTGTTGTGTGATCAAAAAGAGTTACATTTTATTTTTATTATTTTTTACCCGAGCAATGAAAATTGCAAAAATTGGGTACAAAACCGCAGGCCACACAGTAGCTAACCTTAACCAGCGCTCGGACCGCTTGGCGGGCCGCAGGTTGAGTATCGCTGAGTTATGGGGACCATCTAATAGCAACAAGTGGTAGCATTATGAGGTAATTGTTAAGTAGCTTGGTGTATTGAATTGATTGTTAGAAAATAACTTGTAATGCTATGATGTTCACAAAAATGTGATATAACACAAAAAAAATATGTACATAATTGGACAAGGAATGTGCGCAATGTTAACACCATATTTTCTTCTATATTTTGTTTTCAGAGACGTGGACTAAATTAGAAGTACTAAACGTGTCTTGCAATGAACTAACTGCTCTTCCGCCTGGTCTGACCAAATTGTCCAATCTTCGTCGCTTGTTTGTCAATAATAATAAATTAGACTTTGATGGCGTACCATCAAGCATTGGCAAATTATCTTGTTTAGAAATATTTTCCGCCGCCAGCAATCAACTTGAAATGATTCCAGAAGGACTTTGCAGGTAATTTCACACAAATTGTTAAGAAGCAATGACAGTGCCGGCAAGTGATTATCGCTGATCTTGAGCTCACAGTGATGCGCTGTCACGTGCTGGTCTATTATGAACATCTTCCTTCAACTGCCTAAAAGAATATTTTTAGGATCACTTGTCGGTCACGGCACTGTCAGATTGTAGATAATGGAGTATCTATCATACCATGACTTCTTTGTATAATGGTCCGTAGTCAACTGTAACATTCATTCAGTAGTGGCATCAGCGTGTCCGATGGTAACCAGATCTATGAGACATTAGTTTTTCCAGATAAGTTGTAGTCTACTGCTAAAGTTTTTAATTGTCATCATACATTTGTTCTTGGAGGCTGCCTCTAGAACCATGACAATTACTGTGATATAATTACGTCAGTAACACAAGCGTTACAAACATAATGATATTACAGAGTTGATTTCTGTGTTATTTTACACCATCAGCTCAGGTGGACTCGGTCCGTGTTCGGAAAGTTAGTAAGTAATAATTGTATTGGAAGAAATTAAAAAGAAATGTTAACTTGCAATATACAATTCGCTTAATCGAAATAAATGCCTTTTTGTATTTTAACAGATGTGGTTCTCTAAGAAAGTTGATTCTGGCTTCTAATCGTCTAATAACGTTACCCGATACAATCCACCTCAGTGATCTGGAAGTACTGGACTTGAAAGATAATCCTGATTTGGTGATGCCACCTAAACCACAAAAAGCACAAAGAGGTAATAGTAAACAATTCAATATCATTGGTTGAACCAGTTTCATGCGAGTTTCAGAGAATTGACTAAATCGTTGGCTGGCACTACCAGCTTCGCAGGGGCGAATTTAAGGCTATATCTTGGGGACGGTGAAGCACTTTTGGAGGGGATACTTTCGGGGGGTATGGAATACAACCCAGGTACAGAGGGTAGGGTGCCTCTGCCGGGAAAATTTTGAATAATTAGGAGTCAAAAAGTGAAAATCTGCAATGTTGTTTTATACATAAGTTACTAAAACTATATTTTTTTTTAACAACATCATGCAATTTGTCAATGGAAATTAAAAAAAAATCAAGTGAGATGAGCCCTCCCTTCCCTTGTCACAGCAACACACCAGATGTCGTTAACTTCCCTTGTCACAGCAACACACCAGATGTCGTTAACTTCCCTTGTCACAGCAACACACCAGATGTCGTTAACTTCCCTTGTCACAGCAACACACCAGATGTCGTTAACTTCCCTTGTCACAGCAACACACCAGATGTCGTTAACTTCCCTTGTCACAGCAACACACCAGATGTCGTTAACTTCCCTTGTCACAGCAACACACCAGATGTCGTTAACTTCCCTTGTCACAGCAACACACCAGATGTCGTTAACTTCCCTTGTCACAGCAACACACCAGATGTCGTTAACTTCCCTTGTCACAGCAACACACCAGATGTCGTTAACTTCCCTTGTCACAGCAACACACCAGATGTCGTTAACTTCCCTTGTCACAGCAACACACCAGATGTCGTTAACTTCCCTTGTCACAGCAACACACCAGATGTCGTTAACTTCCCTTGTCACAGCAACACACCAGATGTCGTTAACTTCCCTTGTCACAGCAACACACCAGATGTCGTTAACTTCCCTTGTCACAGCAACACACCAGATGTCGTTAACTTCCCTTGTCACAGCAACACACCAGATGTCGTTAACTTCCCTTGTCACAGCAACACACCAGATGTCGTTAACTTCCCTTGTCACAGCAACACACCAGATGTCGTTAACTTCCCTTGTCACAGCAACACACCAGATGTCGTTAACTTCCCTTGTCACAGCAACACACCAGATGTCGTTAACTTCCCTTGTCACAGCAACACACCAGATGTCGTTAACTTCCCTTGTCACAGCAACACACCAGATGTCGTTAACTTCCCTTGTCACAGCAACACACCAGATGTCGTTAATTTCCCTTTTCATAGCAACACACCAGATGTCGTTAATTTCCCTTGTCACAGCAACACACCAGATGCCGTTAATTTCCCTTGTCACAGCAACACACCAGATGTCGTTAATTTCCCTTGTCAGAGCAACACACCAGATGTCGTTAATTTCCCTTGTCACAGCAACACACCAGATGTCGTTAAATTCCCTGGTCACATTTTTTTTTTACTGAGAAGCGCCGACTAGTCGGTCTGCTCGAGATGTTAATCTAAACGGCTGGAACTAATCAAAATCCAGGTTCCCACCCGAAAAATGCCTTTTCACGTCAGTTACGACAAACAAGCGGTTCTGTATCAGAAAACCAGAAACTTTCGGTTCTAAACTATTAGTGCGGAACTCAATGTATGTATTAACAGTTACAAAAAGTTTTGAGGACGATTTAGACTCCAAATTTAACCTGCCTGTCAAATTTTATTATAATCGGTCAACGCATTCTCGTATCAATTTAGGGGGGATGGCGGACGATTTTTTCTTCTTCAATTTTTGCATTCTTCGTAACTTCTTTCTTCTTTAAGTTCACCTTTTCCCAATTCTATTTGGGGTCGGCGTTGCCTTCCTTAATTCTACCATGCCACAACCTTCTGTTCAGTGCCTACTCTCTTTAGTTGCATCCTTTCTTGGCATGGTGTACCCTTTCTTTCTACATCGGCACATAGTATCAATGTGTAGTAACTGAAATTTGTTGATTTTCCACCTTTGGTTTGAATCAGGGTTGGATTCTACGTACTTTGATACGTAAAATTTTAAGAGGGGGGGGCAAGTCTTGAAAATAATAAAACTAAATGTTTTAAAATACATGTTAGCTTATGAATATGGGTCGGTTTTTTTCCACAGATGACCTAAGCAAATTTCATACACGATAAGTTTGGCTTCCAGAAATCTGCACATGTTTCTGTACGTATCATGTCATACGGTCGTACGGACATTTTGTTTGGGTTCTCGTCAGGTCCTTTTTTAGTCGAAAAAAATACAAATTTTCTGTACGATTACAATACTTTATCTTCTATCGAGGAAAATTTAAAAATAGCAGATGCATGTAACCATAAAACCTGTTTTAATGTTTCTTCCTTTTATTTGGTATCAGGTGATGGAGTTCAGTTTTACAATATTGATTTTTCATTACAAAATCAATTACGTTTAGCTGGTGCTAGCGTTCCTCAGCCACAACCAACCCAACCTCAACGAGATCCTATTGCAAGAAAAATGAGGCTTAGACGGGGCCGAAGAGATCAAGACCAAGAGGCCGACCAAGATCAAGCGAAGATTTTAAAAGGTAACTTTGTTTGTTTATCTGAGATTTTCCGACGGCTGGTTTAGGGTTTCCACCAATAACTGACAAGTCAGTGAAGGTTTTTAAGATGGACGCCGCAGGACTACTTGAAGTCGTCGTCGTAGCGTACAACGTCAGCAACTTCAACCAACGGCTATCAACTACCCCCTCGACTAGTACAAGTCACCAAGTCAATCACAAGTCAGTTGAGATCTATAAAAAAATGTACAAAAAGTCTGGAAAACCAATACAACGCCGGAAAACTTTGATTGTTTTCTTTTACTTACTGCAATACGTCATTATATGTATATATATATATAATGACGGGTGTCCCAAAAGTCCGAGACCACCTGAATATCTTTTGATCGGCTTTATGTGGACTTGATATTTTGCATGGTATTATGTCCCAATTTATGGCTATCACAGCATCAATCAGAGCTTCATGCACTAATTGATAATCTCTTAAACCATCTTCCAAACTATTTTTTGACTCGAGTAATGCCGCCACTGGTTGCTACTCACATTGAAGAGGCTACTCAATCGTTCTCACGAGTCTGAGTCCACCCTGAAATCACAAGCACTGATTTGAAATCCGACCCGATGGTGTCGGAAAATTTCCGGAATCACCGGGAATTGAAACCGGGTCTCCCGCTTGTAATACCAGTTTGATGTCCACTAGGGATGTTTATATTTTGGAATTGCTAATAAAAGTTGTGATTTGTTCAATTTTTTTCTTTTTTTCTTTCACTAAAAGTACATGCTGAACAATTGTCCAGCTACATTTTATACAGAAAGCCTATTTAACTAATGGGGCACCGGGTGTTCCAAAAACTAATCCAATTCCATGAACGTTATGTATGTCAATAATGAGTTTAATCAAAATCGGACTATGTTTTCGAGAGTTATCGTGGTACAAACATTCGTTTAAAGTAAAATCGTGGAGTTAAAACTAGATCTCAATTCGTTTGGTAAATGAACCTTTGGATTGTACTTGTTTAAAAGCTTGAGCTAAATGAACGAAACTGTACTGTGCTCAAAGTTTTATTTTTCCTTCATATCAATAATTATTTTTGTTTTCCCCTGCAGGCATGAAAGACATAGCCAAAGAGAAGAACAAAAAATCACCTGAAGACACCAAAGCCCCCGAATCAGTCAAACCAAAACGGTGGGACGAAGTTCTTGAGAAACCACCTGTTGACTATTCTGAACTATTTGATGAAGATACGGGACAAATTCCGGGACTTACAATTTGGGAGATTGAAAATTTCTTACCCAATCAGGTTGAGGAAGTTCTTCATGGTAAATTCTATGAAGGAGACTGTTACATTGTATTGAGTACGGGTGTGGACGATGCCACGGGACATTTGAATTGGAATATTTTCTTCTGGATAGGTAAGTAACATGAAACTCGGTTGTTATACTGACTGACTAATAATCAACGTACCTCGACGATGGCCATAGCCCAGAGACTTGAAATTTGGTTTCAAGTTTTTTTTTTTTTAATTTGGCTTAACGTCTCTTTAACATCTATCTATTGGTCATTCAAGACGGTGGTTTCACCCACCATTCGCTGGAAACTTGCAAACCAGCTACCCACATTGACCTCACCCAGCCTGGGTTGGGCCGGAAAAATAGCCAGCATCACGAGGGCGCGAACTCACGTGGACACCCACATGACACAACCTCGCTGGACGTTGCTTAACTTCAGTGATCTGTCGGAAACTGGGATATTCAACGTGCCATAGACGCTGGCATGGTTTCAAGTTTACACAGTACTAAAATTTTACTTTTTGTATAAATGTACGAAATGAGAGGAAAAAATCCAAAGTTCAACTGGAAACGAGTTATCGTCAAAATAAATCTGATGCCCCGGTACTGTTTTCGTATTACTTCCGTCTACAGCAATACCATTCTGGAAACGAGAAAATTCGATCAGAAATAAAATTTTCTATCCTGGTGGGATTCTAAATTCTAAGCCATAACCTTCGAACCAAGAGTCAATGGTCATAACTACTTGACCACGGAGATCGGTTACAATTACATAGCCCAAATAGTAAGCGGGGCAAAAAAATGACCGAGAGTGAACCCCTCTGAAAACGAACGATCCTAAGAACCTTGACTCTATCAAAAACAAAACCGTACATCTCTAAGATATTCTGATAAGCTTGTCTCGATGGTCTTTGCGTACAGTACACTGTATGTGGGTTTTCCATTTATTTTCAAACTAATCTTTGTTTCTCTTGATTTTCAGTCAGCTGACTAAATCACTGCAAAAGCTAACTATTTTTGATTGGTAAAAGTGAATTAAGATTTTTGTTTACCTTAACCTCCCTTTAAGATGCGACGAGGGTTTCACCCTTCATTCGCTGGAAATTTGCGAAGCAGCTCCCGCATTGACCTCACCCAGCCTGGGTTGGGCCAGGAATTGCCGGCAACACGAGTACTCGAACCTATGTGGGTCAAGCGCCTCCCACCAGGTAAAACCTCGCTGGACTTTGCTTAGTCAACTCACCTAACGCTGGTTAAAAATTGTATTTGTGTAATTAATAAGGCTATGTTTGTTTGTTTTTAGGTTCCAAAGCTACATTAGACAAACGCGCCTGCTCCGCAATACATGCTGTCAATTTACGAAACTTTCTTGGCGCAGAATGTCGTACCATAAGAGAAGAACAAGGCGACGAGTCGGATGAGTTTCTTACTTTATTTGAGACAGGTGAGTGTCACCGTGATTGACAAAAACTAAGCTACGTTTATTTCAAACATACATCTTTTCCATGACAATCGGAAAAACACATTAAGAAGTAGTAAAAACTATCCGCACCCGCAAACTACAATTCGCAGGACTTGTTATGCGAAACTCAAGCGGTGCAATGTAGCTAGCAGTAATAGAGGGAGATGTTGACGGCGTAAGATCTAGAGGTAGGCCACGAAGAATGTGGTTCGACGATATAAAGTTGGCAACCATCGACCCCGATGAATCTAGATGATTATGATGATTCATCCAAATCTAAATACTAAGTAATAGGATTTTGTGTGTGGGAGGGGGGGGCGGGGCATACATCGGAGGATAAGTCAGAATGTTCGATGGGCAGCTGGAAAAACAAACAAAATTGCCTACCGACGATTTTATCCCCCTGTTTGTTTCGTCCATTGAGTGGCTGATCTCATCTGGGTTACTTTCGATTCTGCTACTTAGATCTGGCATTGAATCAAATGTTTATTCTAGAACATTTTACCAAAATTCAGATGACATTAAAATAATTTATTTGAATGACCTTACCTAGAACATATTTTTTCTCGAATGATCCCTTTGGTGTGAAAACAATGTGAATGTCGTCGAAAATGCTAACAACAACAACTTTGTGACTGTTTCAGGTGTGTCCTACATAGAGGGAGGTCGAACAGCAAGCGGTTTCTTCACCGTGGAGGACACTGTGTATGTAACGCGCATGTACAGAATTCACGCAGCCCTAGCTCAGTCAAATAATATACATTTGGAGCCTGTTCCTATTTTGTCAGAGAGTTTGGATCCGAGGTTTGTATTTCAATTTCTTTCTGTAGTTGAATTATAAGCTTTGTCTACTTCTCTCAAAATATGGTATGTTTTTTTATTTAATTTATGGAAACGAATTTAAGAAAATGGGTCTTCTTAGCTACAAATTCTATTTCGTGTAAATATAATCGGTCGGCAGGTTGCTTACTTTTGACGTGCGCGTATCTACTGACGCGCTTGATTCACTACCCTCTGCAATTGAAATTTGGTAAACTCCAAGTTGTCCTGGGACGTAGACCCAACCATCGCTTGTGAGGACAAATCTATCTAATTCTTCTTTAACTCTACCTTTCCCAATTTTATTTGGGGTCGGTGTTGATTTCCTTGATTCTACCATGCCACAACCTTTGGTTCAGTGCCCACTTTAGCTGTAGCCTTTCCTGGCACGGTAACCCCGTTTTGCTTCTCACAGTATCCATAGAAACCAGCATTTTGTCAATGACCTTTTATTATTGGTTTGAAGCAGAGGTTTTAAAGGCTGGATGTCCTTCCTAACGCCAAAACATCTGTATGTACCTACACGGGCTTAGGTCCGTCACCTAATGAAGCTGGCTTGCTCCCCTCGGTGGCCACAATAAATCTATCTATCTTTGCAATCATAGTTCTAAATCTAAATGATAAAAAAAACACTTTTGAGATTCCAAAGGAATATGTTTAGAATGTTAAATGTTTTTCGTCTTTATAAAATAAAAAAATGGCCTTGATATAATGGTCGTGCGATTCCGGGGCAATAGTTTATAACTGGCTTTTGAGAGTGTTCCAAGGTTCCAAACAATTAACACCCGTGTCAAAGCAAAGTTGTCCTTTTTTTATAAAAAATTCTAATGTTTAAATATTGTCTGGGTCGCAAATGGAGGAGTGACCGATTTTTTAAATTTATTTCAGCAAATTATTGTCAGAAATAAAATACTTCCTTTATATTTGGATTTGTGTTTATGAGCCCCCCACCCCCCCATCGTATATTCGTGAGCTAAGTTTCTCTATGGGGCAATGTAAGCCCCTGCACCTAAGCCTCTTATGGGCTTTTTGTGCTTGGAAAGTAGCCTGTTTCCTAGCTAAGGCCCAAGATCTCCCACCCCCCAACAAATAAATGAAGATAAAAGGGAAAATCAACCTAAGCCACATTACTCTACAGATTCTCTTTTTCAGATCCTCCATCCACCCCTGGTGTGCGATTGAAAGGGGCACCTGCCGGCTCCATTTCTCTATTTTTTTTTTTTTTTTTTTTTTTTNTTCTCTAGAATGATTTTTTTTTTTTCAGATATGTCTTCCTGTTAGACGCTGGTCTAAAGATATTTCTTTGGTTTGGACCAAAATGTAAAAATACATTCAAATCTAAGACTCGACTCATTGCAGAAAAAATCAATAAGAACGAAAGAAAAAATAAAGCTGAAATTATTACAGAATTGTATCGACAGGAAAGTGCTGAATTTTGGACTTTACTGGGCGAAGAAGATGGCACCAAACCAGAAGAGCCAATTATAGAACACGTAGCGAGCGATTGGTGTCAACCTTTACCTCGACTTTACCGAGTAACATTAGGTATGGGCTATCTTGAATTGCCCCAAGTTGATGGGAAACTTGTCAAATCCATTTTACAATCTAGACATGTATACATATTAGACTGTAGAACAGATCTATTTGTTTGGTACGGACGACAATCAACACGACTTGTAAGAGCCGCCGCAATTAAACTATCTCAAGAATTATTTTCAATGATTAATAGACCCGAGCCGGCTTTAGTAACAAGAATACAAGAAGGTAACGAGCAACAAATATTCAAAGTTAAATTTTCCGACTGGGAAGAAGTCATTGCCGTGGATTTTACGCGAACTGCAGAGTCTGTTGCCAAAACTGGTGCAGATTTATCCAAATGGGCTAAAAGTCAAGAAACAAAAACCGATTTGGCTGCATTGTTTCTGCCAAGACAAGCAGAAATTGCTCATGCCGATGCTTTGACGTTAATGGAAGAATGGAATGAAGACTTGGAAGCAATGGAGTCGTTTGTACTTGAAGGTAAAAAGTTTTGTAAATTACCCGAGGAAGAAATCGGTCATTTTTATAGTTCGGATTGTTATGTGTTTCTGTGTCGTTATTGGGTGCCTGTAGACGATGAGGAAGACGCCGAGGATGATATACAATGTGTGGTTTATTTTTGGCAAGGACGTGACGCTGGTAATATGGGTTGGCTTACTTTTACGTTTGGATTACAAAAAAAATTCAAAGCTTTATTTGGTGACAAATTAGAAGTTGTTCGGACCCATCAGCAACAAGAAAACCTTAAATTTTTAGCACATTTTAAACGAAAATTTGTGATACATATGGGCAAAAGAAAAGAGAGTAGTACGGCAAATGCGTCGTCAACTACGAGTAATGTTGAATTTTATCATTTAAGAGCAAACGGTAATACGTTATGTTCACGATTAATTCAAATTCGACCTGACGCGGGCATGCTTTGCTCAAAATTTACCTATATACTTAAAGTACCATTCGATCAAGATGATAGTGGAGGTATTGTTTATGTATGGATCGGAAACCAAGCTGATCCTGAAGACGTTAAACTGGTTCAAGATCTAGCAGAAGATATGTTTAATAATCCTTGGGTATCTTTACAAATCTTAAACGAAGGAGAAGAACCAGATAATTTCTTTTGGGTTGCATTAGGAGGAAAAAAAGCGTACGAAACAAACGGAGATTTTATGAAATATACACGATTATTTCGTTGTTCAAATGAAAAGGGATATTTTACGGTTAGTGAAAAGTGTACAGATTTTTGTCAAGACGATTTAGCTGATGATGATATGATGATTTTAGATAATGGTCAACAAGTATTTCTATGGTTAGGATCTAAATGTAGCGAAGTCGAAGTTAAATTAGCGTACAAATCAGCGCTTGTGTATATACAACATTTGAGAGCGAAAGAAAATGAAAATGAAAGGAAGTTATTTTTAACTTTGAAAAATAAAGAATCAAAAAGATTTACGAAATGTTTTCATGCGTGGAGTAATCATAAGAGACCACCAGAATAGAGTGGGTCAGAGATGTGGGATTGTGTGTAATTTTAGGTGCCAAATATATTAACTTTCAAGATAATGTAAATGGGCTTGAGTGAAAAGTTACCCCTAGAGTAATCATAAGAATAGAGTGGGAAAGGGTGCTTGCTCGCAGACAGACCCATACATACTTATTACATATCACAGCTTATATACAAGAATAAACAATCACACATGTTCTTAAGGCAGTCCGCGGATCGAGCAATTAGCACACTCCCATAAGAACTAGTGAATTTGTTTTTTCTTGCATATATACGAAAATATGTGCTATGCGATAAGTATGAGGTTGTCTGTGGGCATCTTTATAGCATAGCAAACATCTTTGCTGTATGCTATGCTATAAGGGTGCCCTAACAGGAAAAACATATACACATTTTGTTATGTGAGTCTGCAACTTTCGATCTGCACACTCCCTTAAGAACATGTGTATTTGTTCTTCCTTGCACATATGCGAAAATGTGCGTTATCCGATAAGATAAGTATGAGGTTGTCTGCGGGTACCCTTATAGCATAGCAAACATCAACTTATCTTATCGCATAACGCACATTTTGGTATATATGCAAGGAAAAACAAATACACATGTTCTTATGGGAGTGTGCTGATCGAAAGTTGCAGATTCACATAACGACATGTGTATTTGTTTTTCCTTGCATATATGAAAAGATGTGTGCTATGTAATAAGATCAGTAAGTATGTGGCTGTCTGCGAGCACTCTGAAAGATGATTGTTTTGTGAGATTGTGGGTAATTCTGGGTGCCAAGTTCAGTAAGCTCTCCCGATAATGCAAACTGTTAATCTACCGTAACAAAAATATCTGCACGAATACAATATTTTATCTTCTATATGCTATAGCATGGAAGAGAAAGTTTTTTTTTTTTTTTTTAATTTGGCTTAACGTCTCTTTAACATCTATTGGTCATTCAAGACGGGGGTTTTACCCTCTATTCGCTGGAAACTTGCAAACCAGCTACCCACATTGACCTCACCCAGCCTGGGTTGGGCTGGAAAAATTGAGCCAACGATACGTAGTGTTCCCAAGCGGTCACCCATCCAAGTACTGACCACGCCCGGACGTTGCTTAACTTCAGTGATCTGACGGGAACTGGTGTATTTAACGTGGTATGATCGTTGGCTGGAAGAGAAAGTAAAAAGACGCTTGAGTGGAAATTTAACACTAGGCGATGTTATTGTGTGAGGCATTTTCTACGACCTAACCCTTAGAGCTCTATTTTTATATGGTTAAATACTCATATTAATGAGTAAAGTACTGCCTCTGCTGACGGTTAAGGCGAGCACTTAACCTCTATGCTGACTACAAAGACAAATGATTAAAATATTAATTAAAAGCTCAAATACTCTTGTAGCGTCTGCTACTGGCCATTCAATGAGGAATCCGTTTGTTCCATCTTAAAGTTAGGTATAGAAATAATTTTGAGATGAAAATGATAAAGTAAATTTTATAATTTTAATAATATTTTGGTAATTCTTAAATTGAAAATTGTACAATGAATTTTCACGAATTCTGAATGGTCAGTAGCAGACGCTAAACTCTGAATCGACAATGTCAATTTTTAATCATGTAAATAGAAAACACTGGTAACATTTACTCTCCACATTTTTTTTTCTTTATTAATTTATATAATAAAACATCAGCAGACTGGTTTCGCGTTTACAGACATCTTCAGTGGTATAAAAAAACACTATACGCTATATGGAAACAAATATTGCTTTTTGTGAAGAGTAAAAATTTTACCTGCGTTTTCAATCCAATTTTTTATATTTTTTAATATCTTGCGATCCTTTTTAATATTTTATTATTTTAGAAAGTCTTTGTTGTTACTTTTTATTTTTTGTTTTGAGATTTTTTTAAAAAAAAAATCGTTGTAGAGACTTCCGTTTGAGATTGATTTGAAAATATAATAATTTGAATATTTTTTTTTTTTTTTTTTTAATTNAAAAAGGACAATCTAATAAAATATATTAAATAATGATAAAATAAATCTTCTTGATCTCCTGGCAGCATTGCCTCTTTGGATAGCAATACTAAGTCTAGTCTGATAATTAAATTAACCCATTCGGTAATTATAATCATGAAATAGATCCGAAGAACAAAAATTAAAATCTTTTCTCAAAACAAAAAATAGCTTGCACTATAAATATATTTTTATAAAATGTTATTTTTAAGATGATAGATATTTACTGACCACACTTGACAAGACGTAATCAGGGATGTGCCTTCAACCAAACATTTAGATTATTTAGGGTCCCGTTTCACCATAACCTGCAAATTAATATTACTAGTCTAGTATTTGTAATTTGTGGACCCGAACTATAAAAATTACAAAAGAAAAATAAATTTAGAGTTTATTTGTGATACTGCCCAAATCTACATAAGTTGTGGGTTGAGTTAAGTATCGTCTCCCTACTGATTCGGTACATCAACTTTCCATTTGTCCCCACGAGGGGCTAAATACACCCTGACTGAACTGAAACAGCCAAAATCACGAGTTGTGTATGTCATCTAAATATTAAACACGCCCCACGTTGCTTAACTTCAAGGACTAATATTCTCATCATAGAGATAGTGTGGTCAATGAAATAGAAAATCATCTTTTGTGTTTTTATTCTCCTTTCTTAAAACTTTCAGTCGTATATTTACAGAGAGTAACCTCGCTCAATGATGCTCAACATCATTGTGTTATTAAATAATTCTACATTGTAAAATATTTTTTTAGGTTTGTAAAAGAAAGGACCGACGCGACGTGCACGAGAATTTTTGGCTCGGAGAGTGACAGAAGACAATTTTGTATACCCCATTTTCTCCGGACATGAGTAAAAAATTCTAAGGGGACGTTTTTTCGAGGTTGATTCTAACTGTGGTCCATAAAAATCTCGCGCACAACTCTTACTTTGGCGCTCATCCCTTTACTTTGGCTAGTTATCCATTTTGAAAAAGTTGGTCGTGATTTCGTTTGGGGAAGTAATGGGTTTTGAGCACACGTGATATTATACCATTAGCAACCTAGTTTACAAAAAATCTGTAAAATTTTTTTAAAAAAAAGAGAAATTTTTTTTAAATTCTCCTAGAATTGATCTTGAAAAATGTTCTTCAATCTTTTCTTTCTCGGGGCAAACACAATTGTCCATATTTGTGCAGTATTAACTATCATTTTAAATATGATAAACAAAAAGTCAAATTTCTTATTTGTAAACAAATTTCATTATTGTTGATAAAAAGATTTTTTTTTTATTTTCCAACACCGTGTTATTTTTATTTATAATGATTTCAACCAACCTGAAAAAACAAAAATATATGTTATTTGACATAATTAGATTATTAGGCTAGTCACATGACCGCGCAGCACAACATCTATCTAAATAGTGCATATTGTTTGTGTTGGTTTGTGTACATGAAAACTTGTATAGGTTTGTGAACCTAGCCTAATAATAATAGACGTGGAATGTGGCTCAACTTAACATGTTACATAAACTCTGATGCTTTCACGTGATCTTTTTACAATTGATCTATATATTATTGCTTGCTTGTTTCGCTTCATAAGATATCCGCTCAAATTCCAAATTGGCAATATGGCCCCTGGCCTGCAGTTCGTCAGACGCTGTTAAGAATATTTAAAGATAAATGGTAATTTTTTTTAAATGGCGTATTTTAAATGAGGGTACCAAGTTATTTCATGGTACCCTCTTGTCCGCCCCTTTCGGGGTAAAATACGCCTCAAAATTACCAATCTTTAATTTCAATAAACAACGTCATCATACTACTTCTGCATTTATCCTAACCTTTGTGACGTGGGATTTTTTTAAATTAAATTGATGATTCGAACCCACAAAGTTGAAAATGCTACGGACTAAAAACCGACTATCTTACCACTACGCCACAAAGGTTTGGATATGAAGGACGAATTTGATCTAGTATATACATTAAGAATGTAGTACAAAAAAAAACCACCAGGTTCGCATAAGTTTAACTGAATTTTCCAGGCCTTTGCGGAAAAATTTGATCTACTAGGTGGATAATGGGTACCTAAAATTTTGGGATTTGTAACCGGGGAGCCAACTTGTGACTTGTTCACAAAAACTTATAATTTTTTTTACCAATTTTAACGGCCATGTCTCTATTGCGTATGTACAATCGTCCAACAAGGACCCACGACGGCCAATAAAAACGCTTTTTTTTTAAAAAAAAATAGATTCTTTTTAAACAAAATTACCACAACAGATCTCCCCGTTGTAGTACCCAAAAATTTGGACGGGACACAAGGCCCGCAACAGTGTTTCCGAATTGGTGCAAGAGTTTTTAGGATCAACATAATCTAGGCATGGCTGACCAAAATGTTTCCTTACCTCTCGGGGGGGGGGGGGGCGTTAATCTTAACGCTTATATTGATAAAATAAAATTGTTCTTCTCATGAAGTTCGCTGATCCTGATTCCTAAAAACTATTGCCAAATTGGGAAAAACTGTTGCTCTATTCGGGCCTTGTGCCGAATCCCAAAAATTTGATCCAATAGGTCGATATAGAGCAGTGGTTCCCAACCTTTTTTTTCCAATGATCGCCCCCTTTCAGAGTTTTTACGAAGTAACATTTCTCTCAACGCCCCCCTTTAATAACGAAATTTTAGTAACCAAAAAAAAATTTCCAAGGAGAAAGAAAACTAATGTCAAATATTGAGAATACCTGCAGGGTGTCTAAAAAAGAAGATCAATTCAATATCTTGAGAACGTATTTGAATTTTGAAAAACGCTGAAACACGTATATCTTTATTTCAAAGGGAAATTTTTTTTGGTGGTTTTCAAATATTTGACACCTTCAATTGGAGGGAGGGCGGGGGGTGAACTTCAACTTGGAATAACTGCGGTTCTGTTTTGCGTGCATAGATCAAATAAATCTCTTACTACTTTCATATTATTTTATTTTTCAAAAATATATAACAAAAGGGGTTTAAGATTTTAAAGTTGACCCCATGGGACCTCCCCTGAAAATGTCCTAAATTTAAAACCAATAGAAAAAGTTTCTCCTTTGGAATAAAGTAATACGAAGTGCACCGTTTTTCGAAATTTAAATCTATTCTCAAGATATAAACTTCCGCTCCTTTTTTTGTTCCGCTCCCTGTATGTTTATTTTTCACTTTTTATGTTAATGACTGCCCTGACCTTGATGTGTA
>CM022882.1:8186019-8198167 GCA_012654025.1 Pachypsylla venusta | reverse complement strand
TTCATTCCGTTCAATCACATTTGATATATAAGATAGACCATTACCTTCATTCCGTTCAATCACATTTGATATATAAGATAGACCATTACCTTCATTCCGTTCAATCACATTTGATATATAAGATAGACCATTACCTTCATTCTGTTCAATCACATTTGATATATAAGATAGACCATTACCTTCATACCGTTCAATCACATTTGATATATAAGATAGACCATTACCTTCATACCGTTCAATCACATTTGATATATAAGATAGACCATTACCTTCATTCCGTTCAATCACATTTGATATATAAGATAGACCATTACCTTCATCATTCCGTTCAATCACATTTGACATTATTTGATATACAGGGTGGGGCAAAAGTCTGGAAATCCCTGAACATCTTTGAAAGGGCTTTATGTGTGAATTTGAAATTTTGCATGGTAATCTAAGGTTACAAAACGTTCTTTTAGATTGGGGCCAATTTTCAGGGCCAGTCCCCAATTCGGGGCCAGGGGGGAAAAGTTATTTTTTTCAAATACGAACCCCCCTCTTCCGATACATTTTTGAAAAGGTCTTTTATTTACAAGTAATAACTCAAGGAACTGAAAATTTAGGCAATGCTTTGTACAAAATTGGCCGCCATTCCATAACGACAAACAATAGAAAGCTGAAATTTGAAACCAAAGTACTTGTAATTAAAAGATCTTTTCAAAAATGTATCGCAAGAGGGGGGTTCGTATTTGAAAAAAATAAGTTGGCCCCCCTGGCCCGACTTGGGGACCGGCCCTGAAAATTGACCCCACTCTGAAAGAAGGTTTTGTAATTTTAGATTACCGTGCAAAATTTCAAATTCACACATAAAGCCCTTCCAAAGATATTCAGGGGTTTCCAGACTTTTGCCCCACCCTGAATAAGATAGGACATTACCTTCATTCCGTTCAATCACATTTGATATATAAGATTACCTTCATTCCTTTCAATCACATTTGATTTGTTTTCACTGACTTCATCAAGATCTACATCATTTTCCTTGACGTCATCAACTGGTTGAACATCCATCTTATTAGCTCCACTAATCTTATCTTCTACTTGATATTTTGATTCAGTTTCTTCATTATTTCCTCCTGAGATTACATTAGACCGGTTTTCATCATCAACATTCTCAATAATATTTTCTCGACAATTTTGTAGACCAAATTCTTTTTCTTCAATCAAATTATTATTTGTTTGACTTCGAACCGCCAAACTTGTGTTTGGTGGAATAGCAGACTGATGAGAAGCTTGTCCGGTGTTGTCAACATTGGTAAAATGTTGTCCTAATGGATCGACATTGTCTAATACAAGATTCGAATGTGTAGAATCATCATTGAATACAACATCATTGACACTTTGTTGTTCATGGGACGAGGAAGGGTTATTAAAATTTGTATAGATTGTATTATTTATGCCTAAAACAAAACAAAAAGTACGTGGAAAAGTGTGCATCACTCTCCGCTTGCACCAGGAAGGTGCCGGGTTCTACTTGGTCTGGTTGTGTTTGGGGGTAACTCAACTCAGCCCCCTGAGAACAACTGAGTAGCTATGGTAATAGCGACAAGTCTACTACATTATAAAATAATTCGTAAGTATATTTTCGTGTATTGGAGTGAATCTCAAAAAATACCTTGTAATGCTATGATGGCCACAAAATTGTGATATAATAACAAAGAAATATACTTCCTTTCTTAGTTTGTATGTAACTGAGCCGGTTTTAGTACATAGATAATCATTTAAAAACCTAAAATTCCCCGACAATTCCAGGTTTTCCAGTCTGGTAGACACCCTGAAATAATATTTACGACATTTAATAAAGAGTTACGACAACGGCTACCAAATTCAATCGAAAGACTACCAAATCCATAGAATAAAAGAAGATAAAGTTTAAAGCGGTTTTCCGTACCATTTATTTCTTTTTAGACTCCTGATTTGTGATTTCTTTCAAATATCCATTCACGTCCCTTTGTGTGTTCAATGGTTGTTGTTGTTAACGTTCTCAACGACTCTCACTGTGTCTCTAGGCCAAGAAGGCGGCCTCTCCAACAGGATCTGTCCATAATGCTGACGGCTCTAGATTAGTTGGGTTTGATGGATAGTTGCTGGCTAACATCTATAATTGTCTTTTTTTTTTAATTTAGCTTAACGCCCCTTTAACATCTCTATTGGTCATTCAAGACGGGGGTTTTACCCTCCATTCGCTGGAAATTTGCAAACCAGCTACCCACATTGACCTCACCCAGCCTGGGTTGGGCCGGAAAAAAGAGCCAACGATACGTGGTGTTCCCAGGCGGTCACCCATCCAAGTACTGACCACGCCCAACGTTGCTTAACTTCAGTGATCTGACGGGAACTGGTGTATTCAACGTGGTATGATCGTTGGCAACATAATTGTCTAAAATTGTGTTTGTAGTCACTATTAAATGATGGCTGCTCATGATATAAATCATGAGCAGCCAGCATACATAGAGGATCACGATCAGGATACTTCGGGGTTTAGCAATGATTTTTATACCAACTCTTTGAAGAAGTATCTGGAGCAGCACGGCTGGGATAAACAGCTCCAACGGAAGAAAAACACAGTGAGTTGTCGTCGGAACGGTATTGATGGTCTTTGGCCGTGTCTGAGGGCACGGGTAGCCCCGGTGCGAAGTAATCAACCCTCTTGAGATCCTTCAATGGTCGGCATGTACATGTACCTTACCTTGACTATCACTGATTGCATTTCTTCCAATAGATTGACTATTTTCCATGACAACATTATGATTAAATTGTTGCTGTTGTTGATTAGGAAAGAGATTTGTTACATTACTATTTTCTGTCCCAAACAGACTGGAGTCTACACCATCTGCAACTCCTCCATTAAACATTTCAATATGAGCACCACTGTCAATACTCTCCAAGTCAGAATAAAGTTGATTACTATCTAACTGTATTGAATAAGTTGAATGAGAATCATCGCCTCCCAAACGAATAGAACCTAACTCATGTTCATTATTTAATAGATTATTTAATGCATTACCGCCATTATTTCCATGATTTTGATAATTTGTATTATTTGAATATAAATGATTTGACGAATCATTGGAATATACAGTTCTTTGTTGATTCGAATCAGTAAATTGAATATTATTGGAAGATGGAGGCAGTCCATAAACAGTATTTGTTACTGAATTTTGTTGTGAACTGTGTACATTATTATAGTATGAAGTTTGGTTTGAATCAATTGAAGTATTGTTATAGTTAATCATTGTGTTTGTTGCTGAAAGTTGAGAGTTCAGTTCTTTATTTTGTTCATCATAATTTGATATTATGTTATTGTAATTATTATTATAATGATTTGAAAAAGAGTCCATATTTTTTTTTTTACTTTAATTTAAAAGATTATTATTAATCGTCGTGTTGAATTTTTCTTCTTTATCCGTTCTAAGTTGATAACTACACTAAAAACTTTTTATAATATCAGTGAGTAAAGGATTTAGTCAATTTTAATTATTCTTGAAAATTATCTGAAAAAAAAAAGAAACAAAAATGAAATGTAATTGTATATTTCTTTGTGTTATTATATCACAATGTTTGTGGGCATCATAGCACTACAAGGTATTTTCAACATTCATTCACTCCAATATCACTAAACCTAAGCTACACTTTAACAATTTTTACCTCATAATGCTACCACTTGGCGCTATTACCGTAACTACTCAATTGTCCTCAGGAGGCTGATTTACCCCCAAATACAACCAGACCAAAAAAACTTTTAAATTTTCGACCCGTCCAGGAATCGAAGCCATAACCTTCTTGGTGCAAGCCGAGTGTGATGTGCACTCTGCTAACGTATAAAATGAAAGACTAGTTATAATAAATAGATAATCAAAGAAGATTCATTAAAGATATCTGACAAAAAAAACACTCCGCCTAAAAAAAAATATTTTGCGTTTCAAGGTACGCAGTTTAAAAATCGAATAACAAACGTACCTCCACAGTTCCCCAAAAAAGGCAGTTTTGACACTTAGCGTTGACCAATTCTACTGAAATTTGATATGTAGGTCTCATTTGGGCTCCGTCAGCCAAAAAAAAAAAAAAAAAAAAAAAAGAAAAANAAAAAAAAAAAAAAAAAAAAATCGTTTTCTATGCTCTATGCATATTTATTATACAAAAAAAGTTTACACGATTTTTGGATCCTACATAGGTACCTCGAAAAAATAAAATATCAAATTTCCAGGGGAGTATTTTCCGTGGTTCCAAAGGAAGGTTCATTATTAAAAATAATAAACTAAAATATGTCGGGACAGAAAAAAAACACTCCGCCGATATGACACACATGGGGATATTATGGCTAATAAAAATTAACCTCACCAAAATTTGATACTTTACGTTTCCAGGTACGAAGAATACAAAAATCGTTTATTTTTTTATAATGGTACCCTATATATGAGGCTCACCGTGACAAAAAGTTTCGGGACACAATTACACCCCAAACAAACAGTACATACATACCCAATTTCGAGTCTCTAGCACTTACCATTCCCTTTTAAGACAGGATTAATAAAAACCGCTAAAGTAGATATACCGCCAAGGACTTTGATTCAGGGCATAATTAGAGCCCAAACAATACCTACTTGTATACCAATTTTCATCAAAATCGGTCAATGTTAAGTGGCAAAAGTGCCCACTGCAGCGGACAAAAGGATTCTTTTTTATTCGATTTTTGGATCCTACGTCCTTGGATTTTTTTTTTTTGGTGACGAATCCAAAGACCTGCTCTTTCACAATCCCAGACAATGTCATTCAAAATCTATGTTGGACACAAGAAATTGACACAAATCAAAATTTGTTTTTTTTTTTCGCTCATTTATAAAAACGAAAGGGAAAAATTAATTTTGATGAAATTTTGTTTTTCAATCTTTAAATGACTCAAAGTTTCCCACTTTCAATAGTTTGGAAGCAAAATATCGAAAAAGGAATTGTTTGATAATTTGGGATTATCTAAATTTTTTTTTAAGATCGAACATCATTGATGATCCCCGTCATATTTGGGGACAATTGAGTCGAATTCCCCTTTAAATCTCCCATCAACCAAGGCCTCATCAGTCTGTACGTTTGTCTGTCCGTCAAGGGGAATAACTCGTATTTTTTGTGTATGTTCAGAAGGTATATTTCTATTAAAAAACAAATAAATTAATTACTAAGCGAGCATTTTAAATCTGTACAGAATATTATCGGGAAAAGTTGAGTCAAAGTAGCTATAGTATATCAATCAGGGCGTCTACAGATTTTTTTCCCATTTTATTTCCCTGACCTCTGAACTGATTTTTACTGACTCGTAATCCGCACTACCTTTGAAAGTTTTAATAGTGTAACATAAATAGTTAATATCAATAAATTCTTAGAATAATTTCAGTGTTTGTCAAATGTAATTTATCATCTTGATCTTCCAAGATTTCCGCCTAACACTTTCTGAACACTTCTCCTAACATGTGGACACCATGATCATTGTTTTGGCTCAAACTTCGAAATCGCTATTTGAGAGAAAAAAACAAACAAACAAAAAACACATTCCGACGTGGTATGTGCGAAATACCCCGAAATTCTGTAATTGCCCCCCCCACCACCCCAAGGTGAAAAAATAGTAGTCCCTGCTCTAGACAGTGAGATATGGGAAAAGGTTTAGTACAAAAAAATAATTCTACATATACTTACATGAAGTGGCTTCCCCGCACAAACTGAGCGTTTACTTGTTCATCTAAATTAATCTCTCCCTTTATCAGAAGTTGCGTTATTCCAGTTAACGATTCATTGTTTTTTCTTACTCAATATTTAAATGGCTAATGAAAGAAAAACAATTATGTATGAAAAAAATATCCTGACCCAAGTTACAGTGGCCTCAAGAATCCTTTAAAAGTCCCGTTTTTTTTTTTTTTTTAAAAAAAAAAAAAAATATAATAAAAACATTTTAAAGAATATTCATTTTTTTAAACAGTTTGCAGCTTTCGCACTGTCCGTGAAATTGTTTGACCTAGATGAGTAACACATCATTTTAAACTTAAAATAAATTGTTTAAATCACAGAGTATAGTAAGTGTGAACAAAAAAATCAAAATAGTCGAATATGTCGAATTTTTGAAGCAATTTCAAGCTCACACTACTACAATCTTCAAATATGGAGTTTGTCGCTTGAATTCACTCGTAGTTGCTTCCAAATGACGGTCGCCCTTAATGGAGATTTCAAGCAATCTTGAACAACAAAATTAAATAGCTCAAATTAAAAAATAAAGTTTATCAACCTCTGAACATGGATCGAGACTTCACCCTAACATATCACCCTCAATAACATGAAACTTTGGTCAGAATATTTTTTTTTAATCTACAACAGGATCCGAGATATTTGACTGTTCTACTCAAGATGAATCACCCTGTAGAAAGGTTAGCAGTAAAACGTTCCAAAATTCGATGTTATAGAAAACATCATTTCCCACAACAAATATATGTGCAGTCCCTTTTGCTTGGTTTTCAAGATGGCCAAAAGTTTGTGTTTTACCCAAAATTCATTACTTCTCTGGACGAAGTTTTACTATTCGCAAAAAAATTAGTACCCAAAATAACATTAAAAAAAAAACATTCATTTAATTATTTACACAGATATTTTTTTTTACTTTTTTTAAAACAGATTCTAACTTAAATCTTATGGGATCATAAAGGATGTGGTCACCGGTGGACACGTGTACAGTTTAATATCTCGAAAAACTATTAAGAACTATCGAAGATCTAGTCTCCCGTGGACAGTTCAATATCTCGAAGACTTTGGGAATATAAAACATACGGTTTGGTCCCCGGGGCGTTGTACACAGGGGAATAATTTCAACATTCCTAACGCAGTGAACGTCTAGTTTTAACACCACGATTTTTGTTTATCTTTTTGTACTACGATAACTCTCGGCCTTCTTATCCGAAACTATTGAAATTTGGTATGGACATTCATTATGTTCATTCGTTTTAATGTCCTATTGAAACACGCGGGGTCAAATGATGGTCATTTTAAGAGATTATTGCATACAGTTCACAAAACTACTAGTCGTTATGGTAAACTTTTACCATAACGACTAGTACTGCTTTATTGACTGAAAGGGGCACTAAACTTATTTTACTCTAAAATCTTTATTTTATTAGTTTAGAAAAATTTTAAAATTAAAGTTACACTTATTTTATGTGTGGGTGAAATGCTGGCTCCTATCGTGGCCGATTTTTTTTTTGTCTCTGAGTAGTCTTCAAACACAAGTCTAACATGTAGAAAGTACTTTGTGATATCTTGAACATTTCTTACCTGAGATACCTGACTATCTCGTGTCCACCAATGTCGATATAGCAATGAACGATCCTCTCAAAAATAACTGTTCATTCATATTATCATATCGCCTTCTGTATACATAACGTACACATAAAAGAATATATTTAATTAATTTTACTTTTTTTTTTACTTTTTACAATAATGAATCTAAAATTAAAATAACTTGTAAACATTTAAAAATAGAAAAAAAAAAACGAAAAATAAAATGAAAATAATATTATTTTATACAAACAAGGAAGTATGTAGTGAATAAAATCTGGTGTGCAAATCACACGACTTTCTTTTAGCTTGTTTAGAAAACAAGAGACTTCAAAAATAATGTCTACAAAAACATCATTATTAATATAAAAATACAAAAGCCACTCTATCTTGGTTCGATGATTCATTCATGATAAAAGGATTATAAAATGCCCCAGCTATATCAAATTAAAAAAAAATGGCCAAAAGTAGGACGAAAAAGGACGCATACATCAGCTTGAATCAAAAATTTAGTCTGGAAATTGCACTTAAAGTGTGAGTTCCATACACAATCGACATGCGTTCAATAAAACATACTCTGGTTTCAATTACGTTCATAAATCATTTTTAGATATTTGATATCTACTTTTGGAAATTCTACGGCTAAATAACGTCGTTTTTGGTGATGACTCGCTTGCTACGAGTTTCGATATTTTTCTCTCTTATTTCGTACTTTCATACTAAAAAACTGTGTCCCAATTTTAAAATTAGCCATCGTCAAATATGGCTGATTGTGAATCATTGACACAGTGTCACTAAACCAATCGGCCTTGAAATTTATAAAAGCAAAGATGTTGTAGACATAAAATGAACTTTTTCCAACTTTAATTTTAATAGACTGAATTTATTTTTTAGAAATCTTTTCAGAGGAAAGACCCTACAGACATTTTCGTTGAATATTTTCAATAATGAACCGAAATTTATTTGCAACTTAGAAAAAAATGAATGAGAATTCTTGTTTTGTTTTCAAACAATGATAAAAGGAAGTAAAAAAAAATGGGCACCCAGATAAACATTTAACTTACTATTACCGTTTTTTTTTTTTTTTTTTTTTTTTTTTTTACACTAGAATAAAATAATAATAAAATAATGTACAAATTGATAAACAGTAATTAATTTTCACTTTAAAAAATATTATAACAAAGATTGTTTAAACAAAAAAAGTGGAAAATATTTTCTATCAACATGGTAAATAATTTGTGGTAAAATATGGTAGAGACCGACACAAGGAATACATGGAAATGGATCTATTGCACATATTTTCACTATCTAAGGTAAGTTTATACACATTTTGAAGTGGCCTTAATCTTGGTAAAGAATAAAAACCCTGACATTTTTCCATGTCGAATCTTGGTTCAATGAAATTTGGAATGGACATGAATATTCTTCTTGTTCAACTTCACCTTTTCCCAATTGTATTTAGGGTCAGCGTCGGCTATCTTAATTCTACCATGCCACAACCTTCTGTTCAGTGCCTACTCTCTTTAGCAGTACCTGGCGCGGTAACCCCCGTCTGCTTCGTAGTAACTACAATTTGCTGGTGTCTTTCCATTTTCGATTTGAAGCAGATTTTAAAGACTGGATGCCATTCCTAACTCCAAACCCCATGTACTTACAGACTTACAGGGCCTTAGGACAATCATCTAATGAAGCTGGCTTTTTCCCCTTATTATATTCATGTATTTCTCTGATTCATTTTTGGGCCCATTTCAACAACCCGGTACCTCATGGTAATGGTTAAGTGAAGTCCCAATTTACAGAACTACTAGTCTACTACTATTTGGACTCGTATTGAAACCACAGCCCTACTTTTATTCTTTACCATATTGTTTAACCTTATCCTGACTCTTTTCTAATTTCCCGACCTGTAGCAACCCTAGAGATCATCATTTCCATGTATTATTTAAAGACAGTCTTTCTGCTTTTTTACCTTTCATGAAATACGTCGTTTTTTTATTATCTTAGTAATACCCCCTCGACATTTGAGAAGTTGGTACTTGATGTATATAGGAATTATTGTTATGAGGGATCTGTTGTTGTTGAGGTGGAGCTTGGGATTGTTGTGGGTTAATATGATTGTTGATCATAGGCTGTAAACAGAATAAAAAGGAGAAACATATAAATACACATTCTTGGAAATTCTAATTTAGAATAAAATTATGACAATTAGAGGAGAGCGTTAGTATCTCTGTTGCGTTACATTGTCGGTATTATTATTATTAAAAATATATATATATATTAGTTGAGATCTACGCACACATTGGAAACTTATTTAAGGAAAATACTATTTGTGTCAACCAATCTTTAATTTTTGTGAAATGACGAAGCATTTTCGTTAATTACGAAAGTTTCTTCAATTTATTGATATTAACTTAGAAACCAACTTCAAGAGAACACTTCAAATAGATTTATATCAATTTCTCTCATTTTAAAGGATTGTCGAAAGAAAAAAAAATAAGTCTTCCATTCGCTCTTATTTACATTTATGAATAAATAAAGGGGCTAGTTAGTTGGCTAGTTGGTATTTGTCTAAAAAACTATTCATTTGTCCAAAGTATTCTAGCTTTCTCGATTTCACAGTATATGGTTGTTCAGTTTCCTTAGACATTTTCTCGAGAACTTCAACATTGGTGACATGACCCAAGTGTCAGATTTTAAAATTAAAAATATATCGAAATTTTATGAAACTATATTAATTTTGAAGTACAATATGTTTAAAACGGTTCAAAAGTAGTTTTAAGTCAGTTTAGTGAATTTTTACCCTCTTAAGACGAGTTTCTAATAAACCCGGAAGTCTATAATAATACATAATAAATTGAAGCTTCAAAAAACCTGAAACCATAAATTTTATAGAAGAGAATCAATTAGGTAATCGCAACACTCAGATAAACCCGTAAGTGACATGAACCAATAAATGAAAACGTGATTAGCGCGTTTGATGCCAACCATTTACACCAACTGTATTTTCCACATTCGAAATTTGCAACCACTTTGCTGGACACTTTTCAATTTTATTAGTTGAATTTTACGTTATTAAAACCTAAATATAAGGTAAAACTTTCCACCTAAATTCTCTTGTTTATTACTTCATTAAGTCTCTGGCAATACCACAAAATGCAAATTTATATGTCCTCTTTCAGAAGAAAAAGATTACAATATTTGGAGACCAATTTGCTGGACATATTTTCAATTTTATTTGTTGAACTTTAGGTTATTAAAAACTAAATATAAGGTTCAATTTTCAAAGTTAGCTTTGGGTATTACTTCAGTAAGTCTCCAGCAATACCACAAAACGAAATGAAATTTTGATGTCCTTCACAAGAAGTTTAATTTTGGAGACATCACATTATACAAGAGAAAGTAATCGCATCAAATAGATGAAAGATTTAAACAATTACCAAAATGAAATGAAAATGTTAATTACCTGTCCGAAAGTCAGAGTATTCAAAATTTAACTAAAACTTTTAACACGGAAAAAAATAGTAAAAAGTACCCAGGCCACCTCAACAACACTCAAATTGATAATTAATATACAAATACAAAAGATTTACCTATACCTATACTACACTCTGCATTATCATTATCACAACAAAAAATCGACTATTCACTGAATTGCTGAATTCAGATCAGAAATCAGAATCAGACATCGACACAAAACAAAAACACAAAATATTGTAATCTTTGGGAAAAAACAAACTAAAAAGTTGATAACTTCACAAACATATCAGAAATTTCATTCCAACGTTTCTTGCTTCCAAGGTCGATGATAAAAATGAAAGTCGATGTAGTGACGTCACACACTTTCAAAATTAGGCGTAATTTTAGACCTTAATATTTTTGTTGTCTAAATTTTGTTCTATACGGGTCCGACTTAGGGGAGAACCGTAGGGTCCTCGAACAAGGGACAAATCCCACGTTCAAAATATTTTTCCCGTTTGGGGAAAACATTTTTTGCTCAAGCAATGAAGGCATGGCCGTAAAAACGTTTCCTAACCTGTCGAGGGGGGTTAAAATATGTCAATAAAGCTAACAAGTAAACATAAAAAGTTAAAAACAAAACAAAAGAGAAGTGGAAAAAATAAAAATATGGTTGGTGGGATTTTTCCCGCGATGTGTAACGCCGCACGCGACAAAAATCCCCAAAAATCCCACAACTATGGGACCCTACGGTTCTCCCCGGAGTCATACCCTGTTCTATACTCATATAAAAACTACGGATGATGTTTAGGCCCAAACTAAGACGAAAATATTGTATGAACATTAATGTGGAAATGCAATAGGGTAATTTTGTTTACGGATTTGTTGAAGGCATTGGGCAGTGGGTATGAAACACTTATACTTGGCCAGATAGTACCAGGGTCAGCCCGTGGGTAATTTTTCACCCGTGCGAATTACTATTGTGCCCCCCCCCCGTGGGAACAATAATTTTCAAAAATTTTCCTTGATAGGAAAATCATGGTTGTAAAAAAGTTGTTGCAGGTGAAGCTGAAGTTATTTTTAGACTAGAGCTAAGGAAGAGGGTGGGCGAGGGGGAAGAAAACTGGCTGGGGAATCAGTCTGTGCTCAGTCGTCCAGAGGAAGGGTGATGTGTTATTGTTATCTTCGCCATACAGTTACGGCGCGGGAGGAGGGTGCAGTATGCCACCACACAGACAATTGGGTTTTTTGTCTATAATAAAATAAAACTTACTATGGCTTACTAAAATATTTCTAATTCATCATAATTGAATAATTAGGATTTATATATTTTTTTTTTTGGGGG
>CM022882.1:8163619-8176005 GCA_012654025.1 Pachypsylla venusta | reverse complement strand
AATATTAATATATTATTATTCAAAAGTAAACTGAGGAGTGAAAAAGTTCTTTGCAGAAAAAGACACATTTTACTCCTCACTTTGCAATCATAATAGTTTCATGGAACAGAAAGTAAACAAATCAATGAAATTTCTTTTGCATTACAACTCCACTTTTCACTCCAACTTTGTACTTCTCAATAACGTTCATGGAACAGAAATTGAGAAGTTGGAGTGCAAAGTGTAAAGTTTGGAGTGCAAAGTTGCTTTGTGGAATAGGCCACAGGGATCGAAGTGCGGGGGAGTTTTCAAGACAGAGAATGGACCTGGAAATACGTTTTATCGGTATTGAGAATACTGAGGAAGGAAATAGATAAATTGGACGAAATTTATAACGTTATTAAATAAGTTGTTGTACGCTGCTTGCAGTGATTGTTATGAGTCTAAAGGCACTCAGGCCAAAATTTTATCAGTCTTCAACAATAAATGAATGATGATAGCAGCAGACTTAGAGCTGTAGAAATATTCAATATTGTGTTGTGTCACCAGAGACACAAAATATTTATTTAGAAACCCCGTTTAATGACCTATCCAAGAAGAGAACAAATATAAGAGAATAAGACATCAGAGAAAAGAGTGGGAATAAGGTTTCTTGGTAAAAATTCTACCAACTCTCGTGTCAGTTGAATGTGAACGGTTCTCAGAGTATGATTTTTTTATCTCCTCACGTAAGTCCTTCTACATCGTTCAAATTACAATCCTCTCCTATAGCTCCCAGAGAACATTTGAAACATCTTCGTATTTTAATTTTATTATTTAATATAATTTCAAATTATTATTAATATTACTATCTAGCCAAGGAATTATTTCATTCTTTAACTTTAATAGACGTTCGCTTATCCTTGAATTCTAAGGCGAGAGTTTTAGTCAATAGTGGACCTTCGAATTCTATATTTATAGAGACGAGTGCACAAAATGATTTACGAATAAATCTTGTCTTAGAAGTATCCCAACACCGTAGGATTACGGCTGCCGGGGCGGTTACAAGACTGATCTCAAAGTTTCTCACCTTACTTTTCTTTTCTCGAGCTAGAATTGCATATTGTATACCATTCAGTTCACATATTTATAGCGAAGTATATTAAAAATAATTGCAGGCCCTCGCACCGAGTCAACAAACGTGATACGATCTGACATCATTACCATAGAGGATTTCAAATCAGTTCAGTGTGGTTATGGACTGGTCGCTTACGACGCCATTCTTCTGTATGATGATGATGCTCTGGAGTTTGCTGACCAAGTTATTCAAGTGTTGGAGAAGTGTGGATTGATTGTAAGTTTTGTGTAATTTTAGTTGATCGGCATGACGAACATTTTACTCTTCTGGTGGGACTCAAAAGTTAACGAGGTTAATGTTCACTTGAGAGTTAACTTTATTTCAGCGCCAAGCTCTGGCTGAAACTGGAGATATAGGCTCTGGGGACCTCAAAACGTGTTTTGACATTGAAAACTCGACATCGAAAATTTCAGCACATTACAATACTTTCTTCTTTTTTATAGATAAGGTAAATCGTGTGATGTTCACACTAGATTTTTTATTCATTCTTCTTCTTTTGATAGGTTTGTGACCGTGACAACAACTTCACTTGCAACGTTTCTTTTGAACATCATGCGTTCATGAAAATGATTGACAGATGCAAACGTATTGTCGTACTATTTTCACAGGGTTTCCATAAAAACAATATGCTCAAATATCTTTTAGATTATGCTCGTGCGAGATCTATTGGTAAGTCATTACACAGAAATTTTAATCGATTTGATTTGAGCCATCGTCTATGGCACGTTGAATACATCAGTTCCCCTTAAGCAACGTCCAGCGAGGTTTTCCCAAGTGTGTGTCCAAGTAGGTTCGCGCCCTTTTGATACTGGCTATTTTTCCGGCCCAACCCAGGCTTGGTGAGGTCAATAGCGGTCCAATAGCATTACTCCAATAGCGAAACATTTCAGTAGGTAGCTGGTTTGTAAGTTTCTAGCGAATGGAGGGTAAAGCAGCCGTCTCGAATGGTCAACAGATGTTAAAGAGTTGGGGGGGGGGCTGAGAGAAATATACTGAGCAAGAAAACAGGACTCACCAAATGTGTGACGATAAAACTTCTATATTTACACGGGCTTTGTGACCGTTGTAACTTCCAGGAAGTATTTTGTGGAAAATCCTCCCACGAACACCGTCACTAATCTAGCTGGCTTGCGCCCCTCTGTGGCTACACTGAACAGCCAATTTCAATAGAAACTCACAAAAAACAGCTTCAGTTCGCAGCATGTACAGTTGTATTTATTAAGAGCTCTTTTCAAAGTTGAGTTCTTGTAGATGGCTCAAGTTCGCATTATTATTTATTTAAAAAACAGCTTCAGTTCGCAGCATGTACATTTGTATTTATTAAGAGCTCTTTTCAAAGTTGAGTTCTTGTAGATGGCTCAAGTTCGCAATATTATTTATTTATTGAAACTCACAAAAAACAGCTTCAGTTTGCAGCATGTACATTTGTATTTATTAAGAGCTCTTTTCAAAGTTGAGTTCTTGTAGATGGCTCAAGTTCGCACTATTATTTATTTATTGAAACTCATAAAAAACAGCTTCAGTTCGCAGCATGTACATTTGTATTTATTAAGAGCTCTTTTCAAAGTTGAGTTCTTGTAGATGGCTTAAGTTCGCACTATTATTTATTTATTTACCTATTATTGTTTTTTTTTCAGATAAAAATCGAACCAAGATCTTACCGATCTTACTATCCAATACATTCCTGCCTGAGGCGCTAGGTTATAACATACATCTTGCTTACTGTCTCCGACCATACCGATTTAGGTTTAACATGGAAATGTTTTGGGAAAAGCTACAATTTTCCCTTAAGCCTATTAAACAAGGGTACGTATCTCACATTCCAATATGTAAATCGTTTTTGTATTATTTTTTTTTTTTTGGCGTGGTCAAAGTCCCAACTGGATCACTCTAGGATATTACATGATGTTCTTCTAGGTTGGTGAGGTCTGCTTTTAAATAAATAGTTTTATTGTGATCTACATTTCGGGTATTTTTCTAAATTTGTTTGATTGATCCTACTAGCTTTGGTTTTACTAAAGATATGATTCAATGTCAGATCTACTAAGTAGCAGCATTTGGAATAACGCAGTTGAAATCAACCGCCTTAGCGTTCCAACAAGTAGACGAAGTCGCTACGAAAAGTAGACGAAAAGTAGAAGGAAAAGTATCCCAGTGGACTTGGAACGTAGAACCTATCGCCTGTAGAGTCCCCCATATTTCTTCTCCGGTATTCCCCGTCAGATGCAGCACTCCAATTGAATTGCTAATAGTCATTCTGGGTTTGTTACCTTTCATTTCTGTGCCTTGGCCGCGTTTTTCATTTAATTTTGTCAATGTTAACTTCATTTTTTCAGCTCTTCTTCTCGTGCACTAACAAATGAACTTCCAAATCTATATGACAAACAAGTACACTATCCAACAAATAATTCAATTTCATATCTTGGGCCAGAAATGAAACCTCCAGCGATTTCAAGAGGGGCCCAAGTGACATCTTCACAAAACTCAGTTACCGGTATTTCGAAGACGAATAATGTACAAATAGATAAAAAAAATGAAACTCATTCCGTTGAGAATTCAGAGAGTTCTTTTTCATCGAATGAAGATCAGAGTAAAGCTTTATGTACTTCAAATTCAATTCGAGACAAAAAATCAAAAGATTCAATGAAAAACGGTATTAAAAAAAGAATTAAATTTCTGTTTAATAAATAAATGGTACGGAATACTGAAATAAACGTTATCTTCCTTTCTAGGAATTTGGCAGTCTGTTGTAGTAGCTCTCTAGGGAAAATATTATGTAATTTACATTTGTCAGCCTACGGTTTTTATGGCAGCTCTCAACTGAAAATATTATTTCAATTGCAATAATATTATGTATCAGAATCAATCTATTCGCAAATATAAAACTGTGCGCCAAGTGAAAAGGAGTGAAACATTTCTAATTTAGAATTATAATTTGTAAGAAGCTGTACATTTTTCCATTTTGTTAATAAACGTTGTCGATTAATGGGATATTAAATCGTTTTTAGCAGGAAGATCTTTCATGGCGTTCTCACGGCACACAAAGTGTTGAAGTGTTGCATACTTATATGTATGGGTGTTTGTGTGAGAGTCTTTGAGAAAGGTACTTTCTATGTGGGAACCAAACTTTGTCCATATTGAAATTTCTTTTCTAGGGTCCATAATTTCTTTATACAAAACATATTATGTCTTTATAACTTCTAGAGTGAAAAATAAATCATTGGGATTGTGAGGGTGTTGCATACTTATACATATATGTATGCGTGTTTGTGTGTCTTTGGGAAAGGTAATTTCTTTGTGGGAACCAAACTTTGTCCATATTGAAATTTCTTTTCTAGGGTCCATAATTTCTTTATACAAAACATATTATGACTTTCCAGAGTGAAAAATAAATCATTGAGATTGTGAGGGTGGCCTCAACTGACCTGATTGTATAAAATAACACAGAAACATACCTGATTGTAGTTCAATTTGGGGAAAAAATAAAATTTATTGCGATTTCGCATTTTAAAGATATTATTATAAGAAATATAAATTGTGGATAATGAAATTATATTAAGCTCGGCAAATTTTCAAGCTGTGAGAAAGTCAAAATGTGATTAGATTTTTCTTTAATTTTATATGTTCTCATTAAGACAACCTTTGTAAAAAAAAATCATCAAATCTTAATATATAAATCAGAAATTTGTATGCTTGTACCTACCTATGTATCTATTATCTATGTATGAGGGGTTGTCTGTTACAATACCACAGCCCAAACGGTCCCCCCAAAATCATGGTCTACCGAATTATCAGAACTAAAATATGTCAAACCCTTTTTGGTTACGACCAAATTTCTAATTTCTTCTCCAAAATCGGATTTGATTATCTGATATCTTAAATTTTGTCGCGACAACATATTAACTCGAAGCGAGAATGTTTTAGTCCTCATTTTAGGACAGTTTCTGCATAGGTATGGCCAACCATTCCAGAGTTACGAGGTCGAAACCGTTAACGGGTAAAATAAAATTTAGAAAATACTAAAAAATAAGAATGGCCGTGCCTCTAAGGCGCCTAGTGAAACGTTTAAATCTTGATTTTTAAAGGTTGCGATATACAGGGTGGACACAAACCAATACCCCCCCGAATTTCCATTGTCCTTGAAAAAGAAAAATAGCAATATGAATACTAAGCTTACAATGTTTATTCTTTATCGGTCTTTCAATCTCAAGTACGGTAAGAAATCATATCAGTTTCGGTCATTTTTCCCAAGGCGCAGTGCCCGCAGTAGAAATCGAACTCTGTAAAGGCCAAGTTTTATACACCCGTCACAAAGGGAAGAGAAGACTTACATTTTTATGATCAGCATCCAAGGAGTCCCACATTGAGGCTACAATTTTAGAAACTTCTCCAAAACTTGCGTTAGGATTTTGACCTTTTATTGCAGCTTGAGTGTCCCGGAAAAATAACGCGTATGCTGATACAGGTCTGAAAATAGAAAGTCCAACATTACTATTATTATACACTAGGAGCAATCTCCGTCTGCTTTGTGAGGCGCCTTAGAAGAAAAGCCTTTCTACCTACACTTATAAAGCGCAAAGCATAGTTAATATAATGTGCTGTTTATATCTATAATAATTATAATTGATAATTGGCCACTATGTGGTCCCGGGTGGCCCTAATATCGCCAAAATGACGTCCTAAAATTTATAGTACTAGTCTATTACTTGTAATTTGTATAAAAAAAACTATTTCACTCTGCTAACACCAGAGAGGAATCGGATTCAAATCCTGGTCGGGTGGAAATTTTGAAAAAGTTTTTTTTTGGAATTTTCTACTTGGTTTGGTTGTGCTTGGGGATAACTCAGCCTCCTGAGGACAGTTGAGTAGCTATGGTAATAGCGACAAGTGGTAGCAATGGTTAAGAGTAGCTTAGGCTCAGTGATATTGGAGATTGTTATTATGTCCACGAAAATAGTGACATAATAACACAAAGAAATAGACATTTTCATATGGTCAAAAAATAACAATTTTTATTAATGTAAATACCAAGTTTCATCAAAATCTGACAAGGCGTTTGAGCATTATTAAGGAACGAACAAACAACCTTTTAATGCTATGGTGTCCACAAAAATAGTGACATAATAACACAAAGAATTTGATATTTACATATGGCCAAAAATAACAAATTTCATTAATGTAAATACCAAGTTTCATTAAAATCGGACAAGGCGTTCGAGAGTTATCGTGGAACAAACAACCATTTAAAGAAAAATCATGCTGTAAAACTGAATTTTAGAATCGTTACTTCGTTCGATCAAAGGAACGAGTGCAATAAAATATAAGCATTGCAAACGCACAGACCAAAAGGTAAGAGATATGAAAAAATAACCGGGAATGACTCCTAATCGGACTACGGCGTGGATGGGAATCCGTTCGGGGACACTTCGTAGTGTATATTGTTTCAGGGTCTACTTAAGACTCAAGTGATGTTGATTGCTTCGAATCAATATTAACCTTAATTAACCTCTTCGTTCTAAATTACGACGCTGCCCACAACCAGGCTTAGAAGCTTAACACTTATAGGCTTAATGAAAGTAAGTTTATATAAACATTTCAACTATCAATAAATAAACAAGATTAAATTAGGCCTGAGGATTAGGAGGGAAAGGGAATCCCCCCCCCCCCGACTTNGTTGATTGCTTCGAATCAATATTAACCTTAATTAACCTCTTCGTTCTAAATTACGACGCTGCCCACAACCAGGCTTAGAAGCTTAATACTTATAGGCTTAATGAAAGTACGTTTATATAAACATTTCAACTATCAATAAATAAACAAGATTAAATTAGGCCTGAGGATTAGGAGGGAAAGGGAATCCCCCCCCCTCCGACTTCTCAAGAGACCCGGAAATTGTTAATTCTTTTGCTTCAGCTAAAGCACGTACAGCGTTATTAAAGTAAGATGCGTTATAGTTGTTGTTAACGCTCTCAACGACCCTCACTGTGTCTCCAGGCCAAGGAATTCGGCCACTCCAACAGAATCTATCCATAATGCTATGGCTCCAGATTGGTTGGGCTTGATGGATGGTTGAATCAATAATTTACATCACGAGCATCCAGAATACATAGTGGACAACGATCTTATATCTCAGGGTTTTGCAAGGATCCATATACCAGGTCTCCGGAGAAGTGTCTGGAGCAGCATGGCTGAGATGAACAGCTCCAACGCAACGGAAGAAAAACACAGCGAGTCGTCGTCGGAACTGTGTTGATGGTTTCTGGCCGTTCGTAAGGACACGAGTAGCCACGGTGCGAAGAACCAACCATCTTGAGGGCAATGTGTTATAGGAGAAACTAGACTTCATGTGGCTTATGAAAATTAAATAGTCTACGAACGTAAAAGAATGTGCTACAAAAAATGGAAGTTTTCATAAAAAAGAGAGTTGATATAGGATTCGCGTATTTCACAATTTTAAAATAAAATAAAATGACCCACATAAAAATTAATTTAAAATATTGATTTCTGTCCATGTTTTTTCTTATTTTTTAAAAAATCGATAATATTAGGTTATATAAAATAAGAACAATATATATATACATGTATTATACAGACTTTTATTTATGACTAGCTGTTTGTCCGTGCTTCACTACGGTCTCAACGCTTGGCGATTTGAGGCATGGTCGTTCCCGTGCTAATGGTATTCTCAAAAATCCGCCGTAATTCAAAACCGGTTCGATATTTTTTTTNTTTTTTTTTTTTGCAAACTATGACCTAAATTAAAGCTTGAAAGGCCTCCTGGAACTTTCTCACTTTAAGTTGGTATGTTATCGCGACAAAATTTAAGATATCGGACCATGATCGCCTAAATTCTGCCAAAAATTGAAAAATCGGCCGTAACTGGAAAACGGTTCGACATTTTAGAATTCTGATAATTTTTTCTGGAGTTTCAGCCTATGGTTTCGGGGGGGNTCATAGCATTGAGTTTTATTATCTATCTATAATAATAAATAATAAAACTCAATGTAACGATAAATGTGTGTGTGAGTGTGTGTGTATGTATCACTAATTGTTTAGCCAAAACAGTAAGAGATATCGAAAAATTGATGAGAATGGATAACCCCCAAACCATAGGCCTAAACGTCAGTGGAAACCCTACATACTCATAAATCTCTGGACCTACGTACGGGATTTTCTTCCTTCCTGTATAAATAGTGCGGACAAAGAGTTTTTTTTTTTACATGGAAGAAAAAAAAGAGTGGATTTTTTATATTTTTTTTAATAAAAATAAAATAAAATAAAAAAATGTAAAAAATTCAAATTACTTAAACAAGGAGAAATATTTTGTCTGCTCGGGGGAAGGAATAATGTATGCACTAAGAGGGAAGGGTGGATGACTTATTGAAAAAAATTGGAAGGACTGAAAAATACAAGAGTGGGGGATCGGTTGAGAATGCCCACGCATTTTTTACGTTTTCGTACTCCGTTGTGAATAGAGTAATTGTAATGTTAAATTTTTTTTTAAAAAAAATGTAAATGTATATTTCTTTGTTAAATTTTGTGGGCATCATAACATTACAAGGTATTTTTTTTTAGCAATCGCTCTAATACACCAAGCTATACCATAGCCCTCAGGAGGTTGAGTTACTCCCAAACACAATTTCACTACAATACACCAAGCTATACCTAACAATAACCTCATAACGCTACCACTTGTCACTATTATCATAGCTACTCAATTGTCCTCAGGAGGCTGAGGTAGAAAAGAAGTAGAAAAAAAAACCTTTGTCAAATTTTCGACTCGACCAGGATTCGAACCCGGTACCTCCCTGGTGCAAGGCGAGTGTGATGCACACTCTACCACGAAGATGTCCTGGATAAAAGAATTGTTTTTTGACCCAACGACGTGAGGTCTAGTTTTCTTTTGTACTACGATAACACATTACACCTTATTCGGTCAAGTTCCGGAAAACACCAGTGTATCTTTACACAAAGCAATTCATCGGGTTTTTCACACCGTCAGATATTCGGTTCTACTACGGATAGGTCATTGAAATGTTGAACATACATTCCGCAGTATAGTACAAAACTACGGGATAAACTTAAAAAGTTAATGTTAACCCAGGCAGGAGATAGATAATTTCAAAGTGGGTACTTTTGGATACTCACTGATTGACTGACTGACTGATTCACTCATCATCAAAAGTTTCAGGCACTTCCCGTCTACAGTTTTTGAAGAAGGACATTCAAGTTAGAGAAAGGACGAAGTCCCAAAAGTTATATCACTAATGATATTGTCAAATTTCTTTGTCGATTTTCTGTTTTATCGGCAGTAGCTCTTCAGTCATTGAAAAGAAAAGACAGGCGATGTTTGGTCGGAGTTCCGAGCGAACTTTGTTGTTAACGTTTTCGACGACATTCACGCTGACCTCAGAGTTTCCCCACAAAGATCACTCCAGAATAATATATTATCTTCTTTAATAAATGGTTATATTGTGATCTGTATTTCGGACAAAAGGTACTAAAGATATGATTCAATGTCAGCTCTAAGGTAAAGAGCAGCATTTGAAGTTCAGCCGCTTCATAGTCAAAACATACAGATTACAGACGTAAAAATTCTACCATTGATTTTAGTAAAGATATCGGAAAGAATAATAGGTGTCCTCCAGAGCTTTTCAAAATCAAATCAGACTTACTTCTGAGGTTCATTAGGATCTTTTTTCTTTTTCTTTTTTTGAGCTTTGGGTTTCTTGGTTTGAATTTTTGGTAAACTTTCCACTGGTTCTGGAGACGGCCGTTTGATTCCTGTCATCTGAAAAGAGAACATAGGCTATTTGTAAAATGGCCAAAACTTTTGAAACTTTATTTACAGAAATGAGAAAACCCCCAAATGAAATGAATATTTTTATCTTCATTTCATTTGGGTCGAAACACTTTACTCAAATTTGGTGTTTATAAATACTACTGACTTCTATGTCGATTATAATTTGGAGCCTTTGTTCGATCAAAAGTCTGCTTTTATTATTTTTCTGTAGTTTGGTCCATTGAAGCGAAAAGTTGCCGATTTGGGATAAAGTTAGGGATAGAAGATGAATTCAAAGATATATCACTATCTTAGTTTTAGCGTCACTTACCACATTTGATTGAAGTGAGTTATAGATTTAACACGACTATTTTTTTAAACTTCTATTTGTCCATTTATTCGTTCCACGATAAATAATAATAAAACAAATTGGACTCTTGAAAGGTAACCACTAGGCGATGTTAATGCTAGAGGCATTTTCTACCATCTAACCCTTAGAGCTCTATTAATGAGAAAAAAGTCCTGCCTCAGATTGGGATTATATCCCTGCAGACGAGTGCTAAACCACTATGCTACCGTGTCATTTCCACTCGGATGCCTTGTACAATTTTGATGAATTTTGGACATTCTAAGAATTATATGATTAGTTTTGGGCCCATTTTGGGCACCCGAGGCCAACCAATATTTGAAAGAGGTCTAAAGTTCACTGAACTATGTACTATATTTAACTCAACGATTTTACTTTCAACTTCTGTCTCTTTGTTCTAAGATAACTTTCAAACGCTTTACATTTCTTTGAAAGTCTATCTGTTTGTTTGTACCACGATAACTCTTGAACGCCTAGTCCGATTTTGATGAAATTTTGACTATTAGCATTTTACCATTTTGAACATCACTTACCATGTTGGTAAGCGGAGTAGAATCATCACTATCATCACTGGTAATAGGGTTCATTGTATTTTCTATATTATGCATGGTTGGTGAGCTTCTTTGTTGGGGAGGCGCCATGTTATAATACAATTGGGTATATGTGGCCTGTTGGTGAGGTGAAGGATGTTGATGTGGGGAATGATGGGAGGCTTGGTGAGGAGAATGGTGAGATGGTGGAACTCCGCTTTGATTATTTGGATAATTATTACTGAAAAAATAAATAATTATAATTAAAAAAATCTGCTGCGAACATCAGTAACATCACACGACCTTTCCTATTTATTAAAGAAAAATCTGGTGTGAACATCACACGACCTTTCCTATCTATTAATGAAAAATCTGGTGTGAACATCACAAGACCTTTCATATCCATTAATGAAAAATCTGGTGTGAATATCACACGACTTTTTCTATCTATCAATAAAAAGGAAGAAAGTATTATAAAGGGTATTACATACAAAATTATCGACTCCATTTATATACAAGGACTAACATTTTTGATGTCGAGTTTTCAATGCCAAAACACGTTTTGAGGTTCCCAGAACCCAAATATCGAGTTTTAGGATTCTAGACTGCCAAAACCGCAAACGGTACATACCAAATTTCAAGTCTCTAGCATTTAACGATCTTGAGATATCTTGTTCACAAACCAACAGATACAGACACGCTGACCTATTGCGGAAACTCCAGATTTGGGCTCTGGAGAGCTCAAAAAGTGTTTTGTCATTGAAAACTCACCATCGAAAAATTCAAGCTATTAGAATACTTTCCTTTTTATAGGATAAGGAAAGTACGGTCGCGTCGAATGTCGAAAAAAAACTTAGCAGATGATGATAGCCAATAAGGAAAAACCGATCCTAAATCAGTAATCTTACTATTGTAAAGGTTGGACCTTATTTGGAACGTCAGCCATTTTGTTGTTTCAGTGTTGTTTGTTGTGTTCCACAGTGTCGAACTAAATTAGAATCAGCGAGTAGTTATTAGCCAGTTCCAATTGGCCGATGAATACAAGATTTCCCGAAAGATCACTGAAGTTAAGTAACGTCCAGGTTTAACTTAATAGGTAACCGTGTAGGTTAGTCCTAGTGATAAAAATAGACTTATTATACTGCCTTACTAAGTCTGTCGACCAATACTATCGATTATAATTTTGGACACTCACCTAATATTGACTCCCATACTATGTTGTGACGTTAGATTGCTATAGTGAGGTGTGTAATTTGACATATCATTTAAACTAATACTATCTTGAGATTGATGGTTCATAGAATCCATAGACATCTGAAATAAAATAGAGTAGATTGATAAAACGTCTGCTAAGAATGGCCAGTATCATTTAAACTAATATTATCTTGAGATTGATGGTTCATAGAATCCATAGACATCTGAAATAAAATAGAGTAGATTGATAAAACGTCTGCTAAGAATGGCCAGTATCATTTAAACTAATATTATCTTGAGATTGATGGTTCATAGAATCCATAGACATCTGAAATAAAATAGAGTAGATTGAGATAACGTCTGCTAAGAATGGCCAGTATCATTTAAACTAATACTATCTTGAGATTGATGGTTCAT
>CM022882.1:8118679-8131424 GCA_012654025.1 Pachypsylla venusta | reverse complement strand
CCTACATGGTCTCCCACTTAGTAAAACCTTGCTTAACTTCAGTGATCTAAAAGACTGGTCGAATAGGGTGCGACCCTACATGGTCTCCCACTTAGTAAAACCTCGCTTAACATTGCTTAACTTCAGTTATCTAAAGGACTGGCCGAATAAGGTGCGACCCTACATGGTCTCCCACTTAGTAAAACCTCGCTTAACATTGCGCAACTTCAGTCATCTAAAGAGTTGGTCGAATAGTGTGCGACCCTACATGGTCTCCCACTTAGTAAAACCTCGCTTAACATTGCGCAACTTCAGTCATCTGAAGGGTTTGTCGAATAGTGCGTGCAATCCTACATGGTCTCCCACTTAGTAAAACCTTGCTTAACTTCAGTGATCTAAAAGACTGGTCGAATAGGGTGCGACCCTACATGGTCTCCAACTTAGTAAAACCTCGCTTAACATTGCTCAACTTCAATGATCTAACACGTATCAAACAAGAGTAGTAAATAACGATGAAGTGCTGTGCTGTGTACCATGCGAATCAATCTCTATTTTTAGTTATCTCGATACGAGTCTTAATATCTTCTCGTACCACTTTTTGCTTTCCCTACTCTTTTTATTTTTAATTAAAAAATTTAATTATTATTTTAAAAGATAATTANTTGGTTGTTATTAGGACCACAGTTCCAACAGGATCACTCCAGGCTATTACATTGTATATTGGTTGTTATTAGGACCACAGTTCCAACAGGATCACTCCAGATTATTAGATTTTATTTTGGTTGTTATCGTAGCTTTATATATCTTGACTGATTGGTCCTAGCTTTATTTTTCCAAAAAATATGATTCAACGTGAGATGTCAGTAGCAGCATTTGCAGTAAACATGCAGTTGAAATCAGCTACTCTGTAGTGGAGGTCTAAAGTTCACAGAACTTAGCTACTAGTATATACTTTGTAAATATACTCGTATATTTCTTCGCGTTACATTTTTTGTGGTCATCATAGCATTACAAGGTATTTTGAACAATCAATCCAANCTCTAGCGGCGCTCCGGATGTATGATGACAAAAACATAAGCAGTATACTACAACTTATCTAGAGCTGCTGTCTCATCAATCGGATACGATGATGCCACTATTAAATTAATTTATTTTTATAAGTTGTGAGAAGCTGAGGTGGTTTGTATTTTTTTGCATTGAGGCTTGAAAAGACTAGTTGCTCCACTGGGTGGCTAGTCCGCCTTTAAGAAGAAACATCAATTTCATGACATTTTCGCAGTATTAAATAGTGCGAAAATTTAATTATTTATTGGCGAAATATGTCCAAGGAACCGATTTTGGGATTGGCATTACCATTCTTAATTCTACCATACCCAGCACATCCTTGTGTTTTGTGCCTCTGGCCTACTCTCTTTAGCGGGAAGCAAGCAACAGTAACCGTCGCTTGCTTCTCACAGTATGCATAGAAACTGCAATTTGCTGATGACATTCCATCTTTGGTTAGATGCAGAGTTTTTTAAAGGCTGGATGACCTTTCTACACCAAAACTTCGGTTTTTACACGGGCTTAGGACCGTCACCTATTTTGCTCTCCATAAAATAATAACGTCAGTAACATAATAATATTGCGGAGCTGGTTTCTGTAATATTTTACAACATCAGCTCTGTGGGCTCGTGAGGATGTCAGTCTCAAGACGGGTTTTCTCACAATCCCGAGTATGAACCATTTTCACTGTGGAATTTATTAAGTCATAATTAGATTTGGAAGAAATTACCTACGCCTTCATTAAAAGATTTTTGAGTTGCTTTCTGCACCATCAGCGGTCTCGGCCCGTGACGATGTCACCCTCAATTAACTTCAAATCTCAATATGAGCTATTTTGACTGTGAGAGTTATTAAGTCAGAATTAGATTTGGAAGAAATTACGCCTTCGTCAAAAGATTTTTGAGTTGCTTTCTGCACCATCAGCGGTCTCGGCCCGTGACGATGTCACCCTCAATTAACGTCAAATCTCAATATGAGCTATTTTGACTTTGAGAGTTATTAAGTCAGAATTAGATTTGGAAGAAATTACGCCTTCGTCAAAAGATTTCTGAGTTACTTTCTGCACCATCAGCGGTCTCGGCCAGTGACGATGTCACCCTCAATTAACGTCAAATCTCAACATGACCTATTTTGCCTGTGAGAGTTATTAAGTCAGAATTAGATTTGGAAAAAATTACGCCTTCTTCAAAGGTTTTTGTTACTATGTTATTTTTGAGTTGCTTTCTGCACCATCAGCAGTCTCGGCCCGTGACGATGTCACCCTCAATTAACGTCAAATCTCAATATGACCTATTTTGACTGTGAGGGGTATTAAGTCAGAATTAGATTTGGAAGAAATTACGCCTTCGTCAAAAGATTTCTGAGTTACTTTCTTTTCCATCAGTGGACTCGTGCCGTGAGGATGTCACCCTCAATTAACGTCAAATCTCAATATGACCTATTTTGACTGTGTGGGAGTTATTAAGTAATAATTGGATTTTTTAAAAAATTATTCTTTAAATTAAATTAAGATTAATAAAAAATAAATTTAATCTAATATTCGTCAGGTGGAATGGTGAACATAAATCAATGACGTCCCCTTCGGGGGGCTACGTGTCGACCTTGACAGTGATTTATGACGCCTGGTCAATGACCTCTAGATTACATTCAAGGATTATTGTTATTAGGGGGGACTCTCTCGTTGTTCAATTAGCTGAACAAACTGTAAACTAACTCTATATACTCGCAAGTACCCGCTAACACTGATGATCCTTGTGGTGAAGTTAGTAACTATAAACTAATGATAAAGGAAGAAACCGTTGTTAGAGAAATCTGCCAATTCACCACATGGGTTTACTTTATAGGGATGGGATTTTCGACTCACGTAGGTGAGTCGACAAGACTCGATCGACCCACCAATATGAGTCGATTCAATGAGTAGACTCTCGACTCTTAATGAAGTGATAATTTTCAAAAACACCTTATTTGATCAGAAAGACATAATAAAACCAATTGACAAAAGGGGCATCTACCAAATAAACGTCCCCAACTTCGGTGAATACATTAAAAAGATATCACAATCAATCGTCACCAGAAAACAAGAACATTTTTGGTTCAGTAAACAACAAACACCCGGAAAAATATTTCTCCCTTTATGATCTTGATCAGCCAACAAAAAAAAGCTACTCATAAGTTGACTCTTTGTCAAAAAGATGATTCGACTCGTGAGTCGATCATGAGTGGACTCATGACTCGACTCGTGGATGACTAGCCCATCCCTAATTTACTAGTGGTTCTGTTTTCTTCCTGATGGTCAGTTCTACTACCAGGATGAGCTGGAACGCATATCATCACAGTTCCAACCAATAATGGCCATCGAATTTTTTTTTTTTTGAAANGATTCTAAGGGATCTTCGAGACTAGTTCGTACTATCTAGCATTTATGGCACGTTGAATACACCAGTTCCTGTTCGATCACTAAAGTTAAGCAACGTCCAGCGAGGTACAACATTCTTTGAAAGGTCCGGGAGAAGCGACCAAACAGGCAGAGGAGAGGAAAAGAAATAAATACAAGGAGATAGGACACGGAAACGTTTCGCTCCCTTTGCCGCCCAAACTTTCAGCTCTTTTGGACTAGCAGCCTGTGATATATGTTCAACATAATCTCCAAGTATCTGGTCCATGAGACCAGGAATCGACGTACGGAGGAGTTTCTGTTAGACCACTGAAGTTAAACAGCGTTTATCGGGGTACTGCCAAGTTGGCGTACCCGTAAGCTCACACCCTCGTTATGCTTGCTATTTTTCCGGCCCAACCTCAGGATGGGTGAGGTCAATGTAGGTACCTAGTTTATAGGTTTCCATCGAATAATGGGTAAAACCCTTGTCTTAAACATGACCCATAGATGTAAAAAAATGTTAAAAAAGAAAGAAAGAATAAACATAGCCTATTCATTCATTATTCATTACGACCTCATGTTCCAAATTTATAGGGGCAAATGCCGAAAAACAAACTGGAAAATTGTTAAAATTTTGTGAGTTCAATCCGGCCATGATAGCATTAACGTTATCAGTAAGACAAAAGTAATGGAAAAATTGCTTCCAATTAAAAGATAAGAAGTGGTAGTTCATTGCACTGCTGTACTTCAAGGAGTGGAGAAGAAAACAGAAAAAAATTAAAATGTATATTACTTTGTGTTATTATGTCACAATTTCATAACATTACAAGGTATTTTTAACAATCTCTCCAATAGCCTAAGCTACACATTTAACATCAAAGTTTTTTGTTTCAAGGATTATTATTATTTAACAAATTTAGTTTAGACATCCTATTGGTAACTTTAAAAAAAAACACTACCGTTATTTATGACGAGGATTCATTTCCTTGAAAATGTCTACGAAGTAGACGAAACTCGAGTCGGAAGTGAAAAAGTAAGTGAATCCTCGTCATAAATAACGGTAGTGTTTTTCAAGGATTATTTTAAATATTTTAATTTTTGTCTTCCGACTTTTTCAAAATAGATTTGAAATGAAAATTACCTTAAAATGGTAACACGTGTCACTGTTGCATTAGCTACTCAATTGTACTCAGGATGCTGAGTTACCCCCAAACACAACCAGACCAAATTCGAAGAAAAACCTTTTACAAATTTTCTACTAGAGCAGGTATCGAACCCGTTACCTCCTTGGTGCAAGCTGACGGACCATGCGCGGATATAGCCCTCTTGTTTTAGGGGGCACAATCGCACTATATACCTAATAGAAAATTTGGAGGGGGAGGGACTCGTAACCTAGACACCGGGGGTTCGAGTCCTGGGCATTATTTTTTAATGCAATATTTATCGAGGTACGATACCTAATTTGTTAAAAGCTGTAGAGCTTATCACAAATACCTTTCATAAGGGTGATAAGCGATTTTATGAGCGTGATGAAAAAAAATTGCCATGACGGATGATGACAGAATTTTTGACGATTTTTTATTTAGGATTTTTAATTTTTTACGTGATTAGATATAATGAAATTTGAAAAACACCGCCCGCTCAATAAAACTAGAGGGGGCACGTGCCCCCCGGGCCCTCCCCTATATCCGCGCATGTGAGGGGCGATGCACACTTCGTCACAATGACGTCCGAAGAAATTCAGAATCAACTGCATTCGGTAAAGGATCTCGTGGGGCGATCAACCTCCTGCCCCCAGGCTTGGATTTTTTTTTAAAGTAAAAGAACGTCACAGATTAAGCCATTTGAAAACTCTCATACTGTATTTGTTTTTCCTTAACATATATTCAAATGTGTTTGGTTGAAATCCAATATACAGTTGCCCTCATTTTTACGGTTTTAACAAAGCCTGCATAAAAAGAGAGTGGTATGGTGCTAGAGTCATAAATATGGTGTCTATGCATGACAATTTGGTGACGTTGTATAACGTGCCTCAAAACAATTATTTGAAATTAGATGTATAACTGTTGACGGTTTTTCGAAGTTACATAGAAAACTCGAGATTCCCAGCACATTGAATACAACAGTTCCTGTAAGATCACTGTAGTTAAGCAACGCCCAGAAAGCAGAAAGGTTTTACTCAAAATGGTGACCACTTAGTTTCGCGCCATAGTGATTCTGGCTCTTTCCGGACCAACCCAGGCTCTGTTTGGGTAGCTGGTTTGTAAGTTTCCAGCGGATGGAGGGTAAAAACCTCATCTGTTTGAGATGTTAAATTGGTCTCTAGAGCCCAATTTAACTCAATAATTGGCCTCTAGAGACCTTTAAACGTGTTTTGCCATTGAAAATGTCAGCCAAGTGTGTGAAAATCAGCATTGAAAATGACTAGCTGTTTCGCTACGATTCTTATATTGCTATTTTTGTTTTTCAAGGACAATGGAAATTCGGGAGGGGGTATTGGTTTGTGTCCACCCTGTATATCGCAACCTTTCAAAATCAAGATTTAAACGTTTCACCAGGCGCCTTAGAGGCACGGTCATGCTTACTTTTTAGTATTTTCTAAATTTTATTTTACCCGTTCCCTGTTTCGAACACGTAACTCTAGAATGACTGGCCATACCTTTGCAGAAACTGTCCTAAAATAAGGACTGAACAGCCACCTAAAACTTTCTCGCTTTGAGCTGATATGTTAACGCGACTAAATTTAAGATATCGGACCGTGACTGTCCGATTTTGGAGAAGACATTAGAAATTTGCCCGTAAATGAATGTAAATAAATAAAGTATTTTGTTAAAAAAAACAACTGGAAAACGGTTTGACATATTTTAGATCTGATAATTTTCCTGTGGTCGTAGACCATGATTTTGGGGGGGTCCATTCCCATCAATTTTTCGATATCTGCTACCGTTTGGGCTGTGGTATTGTAACAGACAACCCCTCGTACATACGTACATATTGGACACATAGGTATACAAACATACAAATCTGAGCGCACGGCAGTGCGCCAGGCCAAGTTCCCGAAAGCACCAGTGTATCTTTACACGAAGCAATTCACCGGGTTTTTCACACAGTCAGATATCCGGTTCTACTAGGGGTAGGTCTTTGAAATTTTGAACATACATTCCGTAGTATAGTACAATAATTTGTTAGATTTCCGATTTATATATTAAAGATAAGGGAAGTCGTGTGATGTTCACACTTCTTTTTTTAAACAAACATTTTATTTTAACATTTGGACGGAATACATAAACACCCCCCATCCCCCCAAAAAATAACTGTTGTAACTTTTAAGGAGAGTAGGTACTGAAAAGAAAGTTGTGGCATGGTAGAATTAAGGAAGGCAACCCCAAACTCTTAGAATTAGACCCGGACCTTCATTTGTGAGGTCTACAGTTCCGAGAACTGCATCTTGTTACCAAAATCATATTTTATTTTCTTATCAGCAGTAATGGAAAGATTACGTTCATATCGAAAGATAACAATTAGAAGGTTCATTGATCCTGTGCAAGGAGAGTTAGTCAGTTTTATGTTTATTCGGTTCCTAATCTGTTTCAAAGGAAACGTACTATAAAATCTTCCAGCGCGGCGCACCAATGTCAATGCAGGATCCCAAACCAGGCAGGGCATGACGTAATATTGTGTGTTGACTTAGTGATAAGAAAATTAAGCTCGTACTGACTCACTCACACTGATAACAAACGTTTGACACACCTTCATACTGCTAACAAGGTTCCAATAATAGTATTTCAGTGAACTCAGTTAAAATGGCTACCACAAGGTTCTGGGTGGCCGAATATTAGGTCCAAAATAGACAATTCTATAGCTCATATTCAGTGAACTCAGTTAAAATGGCTACCACAAGGTCCTGGAATATTAGGGCCGAAATAGACAATTCTATAGCTCATATTCAGTGAACTCAGTTAAAATGGCTACCATAATGTCCTGGGTGGCCGAATATTAGGGCCAAAATAATAGGACCTATAAGACCATAAAGGGAACCGAAAAAAATACTTTCGGGTTATTATTTTCAATGATAAACCTTTGGAATCGATATTTTACGTTTCATATTAGAATCCAAAAATCGAATAAAAAAATGTGACTTTGTTCACCATAATAACTTTGTGTTATTATGTCACAAATTTTGGGGGCATCATAACATTACAAGGTATATTTTTAACAGTCACTTTGTTCACCATGGGCACTTTTTCCATGCTAAAATTTTAGTATGGAATCCTATATATGTCCCTGACGAAAAAATTTGGGGACATAATGAGACTTGAGACCTCAAACGGGACCTAAAAACTCTGCTTCAAACCAAACATGAAAAGTCATCAGTAAAACGCAGTTATGCTCATCTTAATAAGAAAACTATTATAATAAGTAAAAAATAAGGTCTATCGATTGACACCAAAATCATGTTCATGGGACGAGCGGTTCTCAGGATATAGCACAATCTTTGTATGTGGGGCTGACTAACTGAAACGCAAATATTTTAAAAACGGTTCACTTTAGAGAAAAGTTGTGGGAATAAAAAATGATCCAAAGAATATTTTCTATAGAATTAGAGCAGTTTTATACTATGATCATTTATCACTGGCAAGTTTTGGGTTCTCCTAAGTTTTCCGATTCATACGACTCGTGCTAAGTCTGAAAAAAAAAATCACATCTATAAGGTTCGACCACCTTAGTATGGATACTGTGAGAACAAGCGAGGGTTACCCTGCCAGGAAAGGGCAGCGAGGGTTACCCTGCCAGGAAAGGGCAGCGAGGGTTACCCTGCCAGGAAACTAAAGAGAGTAGACACTGAACCTAAGGTTGAGGCATGGTCAAATGATTAAGGAAAGAAACACTAGTCCCAAATAGAATTGGGAAAAGGTGAATCAAAAGATTTTAAAATAGGAAGGATGTTCCCGAAATCTGCTCTAATAATAATTTGGACAGCGCACCGTGCAGGAGAAAAATGGTCTATGAGAAGGGCAATTAAGGATCCAACAATTAGGATCATTGTCCTGACCAAGGTCAACCCAAGGATCTCTTAATAAAGTACGTGCTATATAGATCAGGTATCTTGTACCACAGTTGGTCCAAGAGAGGAGATACCTCTCTCTATAATTATTATTTCACTTAGCACTTTCCTTATCATTGCTAGGTGACAACCATCGCAGGAGATACCTCTCTCTATAATTATCATTTCACTTAGCACTTTCTTATCATTGCTAGGTGACAACCATCGCAGGAGATACCTCTCTCTATAATTATCATTTCACTTAGCACTTTCCTTTATCATTGCTAGGTAACAACCATCGCATATGATGTTATTGATGGTGGCAGCAATCCTCCTGGTCTATTGGCCCGCGAATTGGGGGACCCGTGGGTACAATTGCCGGCGGGGTCGAAAAAATTTCGACTTATTGCTTGTAATTTCGGGGAGGACAATTGAGTAGCTTCTTTATTGTGAGTAGAGACTAGAGGCGGCATTACCGGAATTGGTAGAATAGTAGTTGATTTGGTAGAAAAATTAAATGATTCTTAGTGCATACGGATCTTAGTAATGCTGTAATAGCCACAAAAAGTGTCACATCATTTTATTCGATGGTGGCCAGGGACTGCAGTTTTAAATGAGTTTGGCGCAATGTTAATATATTATTCTCAACAATAAAATATCAAATTATTTATTTTTGTGTTACCGGGGTGACCCATAAATTGAGTGAGGTTTCAGTTCACAGAACCATCAAAGTTCAAATCATCAAAAATGAATCTTAACAAAATCCATAAACACTTTAAACATCTCCCCACAACTTCTCGACAACGGGTAAGTAAGTACCCGTTTTGTTATCTATTAAAATATCATATCTATTAAAACGGGTAATAATTACACCAAACAGACATCCAAACAACTTANTTACCCGTTTGTTTTTTTTTAACTGACATTAAAACGGGTAAATCCTCAAAAACCATCAGGCATCCAAACAAAACTACTCACAAAAAAGTATCTACACTAATAAATAATAATTAGTAACAAATATTAAAATTTCGTTTCTAATTAAATATTAGCGGAAATATTAAGCTATCAATTAAACAAAAATGAATTAATTCTCCCCCTTCCCCCCCCCCCCCTTCCTNCTTTTTATAAAAAGGGTGAGCTATGAGATGGAATAAGGGTGAATGGGTGGCGGCAATGGGGTAAGGGATGGGCGAGTATTGAGTGTGTGAGTAGAATTAGTGTAGGTTACAACTAGGTGTTCTGTGAACTGTATATCTCACTCAGAGAACTTTTTATAAAAAGGGTGAGCTATGAGATGGAATAAGGGTGAATAGGCGGTGGCAATGGGGTAAGGGATGGGCGAGTATTGAGTGTGTGAGTAGAATTAGTGTAGGTTACAACAATGATACTATCAGTTCTCTGAATTGTAGACCTCACTTCCTTAAAATGATCAGCATTTGGCCTAGTAGGGCCCAATGAGAACTCACTACCCTTTGGAAAGAACATAAGATTACTATGAACCGTAGATCTGACTCACTTATCACGGCCACCACGAGGACCCAGGTGACCAAATTGGTCAACTAATTCTATAAATATATTGATTGTCCTTATCAAAATTCCAAAAAGCGTTTGAGAGCTCAAGTGGAACGCACAGACAGGTTGACATTCAAAGAAAAATAAAGCGTTTGAGAGATTTGTGGAACAAACAGATAGACTTTCAAAGAAATATAAAGCGCTTGAGAGTTATTGTGGAACAAACACACAGATAGACTTTCAAAAAAATAAAGCGTTTGAGAGTTTTGTGGAACAAAAAGACAGATAGACTTTCAAAGAAATATAAAGCGCTCGAGAGTTATTGTGGAACAAACACACAGATAGACTTTCAAAGAAAAATAAAGCGTTTGAGAGTTATAGTGGAATAAACAAACAGATAGACTTTCAAAGAAAAATAAAGCGTTTGAGAGTTATGATGGAACAAACAGACAGATAGACTTTCAAAGAAATGTAAAGCGTTTGAGAGTTATTGTGGAACAAACAGATAGATAGACTTTCAAAGAAAAATAAAGCGTTTGAGAGTTATTGTGGAACAAACAAACAGACTTTCAAAGAAAAATAAAGCGTTTGAGAGTTATGGTGGAACAAACAGACAGATAGACTTTCAAAGAAATCTAAAGCGTTTGAGAGTTATTGTGGAACAAACAGACAGATAGACTTTCAAAGAAAAATAAAGCGTTTGAGAGTTATTGTGGAACAAACAGACAGATAGACTTTCAAAGAAAAATAAAACGTTTGAGAGTTATTGTGGAACGAACACACAGATAAAATTTCAAAGAAAAATCATTAAAACTAGATCTCATTGCCATCACTTATTTCTAACACACCCCAAACTTCTCACGATTTTCCTTTGAACATATATACAGCTCTCGAAAAATAGTGGATTTAAAACCAGATCTCACTTTGTTCAATCAATGTGTAGCACCCCGTATTTTTTTATTTACATATATGTATATATAAATAAATACATTATATATGTATATGAATTTCTCCCTTTCTTTCTCTTATCAAAAGATAAAATAAACAGAATTTAGGGAAAGAGGGATAAAAACTTTCCCCTCCTTTTCAATTTTCTCTCCCCATTTTCTTTCTAAATGTTTTTTTCAGTGTCGGAATTTTTGTCCGTGTGTGTGGAATCTATCATTTGAGGGTTCGCCTACCCTCAAATTAACTCATGAGTACGCTTTATGTTTTATGTGTCTGTATTTTTTAGGTATCTATCATATGGGTTGGTGTAGTGGTAATACGTCCTGACTGGTAAACAGTATGGTGTGGGTTAAATCCCAGCCAACCCATGGAATTTCTCTCTCGTCCGCATGGATTTGATATATGCTCACTAAGGGTTCCCCACTAAACANGTTAAAAAAACATTGTCAGAACTACAATACATTAACGCTTTGTTGGTCAGGCCATAAACTTTTGGAACCAGCCAGAAAATATTACATTATTTTGTGAAATATAGAACTCACTCAAAAATGGTCTCGGGTTTCCCAAAAATCAGCTCAATAATGACAAAATCCATAACAAGCGTTTAAAGACAATAGACAAATCTTGGACATTAAATCTAGATCTCACTTCGTTCGATCAATTAATACATCGAGTAAATTATTTCGTAGGACTCCCTAGAGAACCCTTCCTCCTTCTACACCTCCACCACTGATTCCCCCCCCCCTCCGAAGTGTTTCTCCCCTAAAAGAGGGGGCAGCATTGATTTATGTAGCGCTATATTCAAACTTGTAATTTATGACTTGCAAAGTCTAAAATTTTGTGTGAGAATGAAATTTTCTTATTAATAAATTTCACTATCAATGAAATTGCCTCCTATAAATTATCTATGCCGGGAATTGCTTCCTACAAATTACTAATTCTTAGCGAGAAATTCCTTCCTAATAAAAAAATATTATCTACAGGGAAAATCGACTCCTAAATATTATTACTGCAGGGAATTAGCTCCTTCAATATTAATCTTAGCGAGAAATTGCTTCCTAATAAAAAATTATTATTTACAGGGAAAATCGACTCCTAAATATTATTACTGCAGGGAATTAGCTCCTTCAATATTATTCTTAGCGAGAAATTCCTTCCTAATAAAAAATTATTATCTACAGGGAAAATCGACTCCTACAAATTATTACCGCAGGGATGAAGCTCCTGCAATAATTAATAATTATACACGCGGGAAATAGCTTCCTACAAATTATTATCCAAGCGTGAAATACCTATCTTTACCGCGTAGATAAGACAAGTAAAAAAGAAGCACAACTTGAAAATTGCCTCCTATAACTTATCTCTACGCGGGATATTACCTCCTAAGGAGCCCCTAAAGATACCATCCGTAAAATGATACAATGAATCAATTGCGATACAAGTAAGAATATAATTCCATATTGGGGAGGGGGGGGAAGAGGCCTAGGCTAGATTGTTTGTTTACATTTCATTTGTTTAATTATGTGTTATATTGAGATAAGCCTAAATATGGTGCTCGCTGGATCGCTCAATGTTCTCCCTATCACAGGGGTTCCCAAACATTTTGGTACCGCGCCTCCTATTCATGAAATGAAAGCCTCCCACGACCCCCTCCCCTTCACATTATAAAATATGAATGGATATGGGTGTCGCTGAACGCTATCTCATTCAAATTGCTAAATGCTTTCTCATTCGAAACGCTAATGTGTTGCTGAATGCTATCTCATTCAATACGCTAATGTGATGCTGAATGCTATCTCATTCAAAACGCTAATGTGTTGCTGAATGCTATCTCATTCAAA
>CM022882.1:8061240-8086269 GCA_012654025.1 Pachypsylla venusta | reverse complement strand
GTGGGACATGAAAATCTCAGCTGCCCCCCCTAGGCCAGATGCTGGCTACGCCCTTGCGACTTATAACGGTATTATTTTATGAATTGTTTAGAAAATGACCCCACCCCCTTAATAGAATATTTTAGGACCAGAGAAAACAAAAAAAAATAAAAGATAATCGAAACTTTCAAAGGACCATTCGCAATAAGCAGCGACAGTGCCGTGACTGGGAAGTGACCCGCCCGGCAAAACTAAAAGTATTCTTCCAGGCAGTTGAAGGAACATGTGTTCATACTAGACGAGCACGTGACAGTGACAGTGGATCACTGTGAGCTCACGATCGACTAATCACTGCTTAGTGTGAATACTTCTTAAAACTTTGGAGACCAAACTTTAAATCAACATCTAACTTTAAGGATCGCATACAATCTAGTTAGCAAACGCTTACTTTCTGACTAAACCTCAAGGATCAATTGATGTTTTTGCTTGACATCTCTCATCTATGGTCATTCGAGAAGGGGTTTTACCCACATGGACATCATCCAGCCTAGGTTGAGCTGCATGTGGGCATGGTTAGCAAATCCCACCAAGTAACCTCGCTGGACTTTGTTTAACTTCTGTGATCTAACAGGAACTGATGTGATTTGCTTCAACAGCATTTTTCTTTAATTATTATTTATCTGTCTGTTTGTATCAAGATAATACTTGAACGCTTTGTTTGTATCAAGATAACTATCGAACGCCTTGTCCGATTTTGATGAAACTTGAAACAGTGTTTCATTATATATATGCATTAATGCATACAAATAGTAGGACCTTATTGGGGCACCCGAAACCAAACTTTGGTTCAATTAATTACGTCACAGTTTACGGAAGATCTATTAGTAATTAGGTTTCATTGTTAGTCTTCACGTTAGGGGAAACCTAAAAGAGACAAGTTTGAGTAAATCTCAGTTCCTGTCGAACACACAAAAAATTGTATATTGCTTGCTTCGCGGAGTGACAGAATAGGAAAATGGGGGGGAGGGGAGGGGGAGGTNGAAGGGGGGAGGTAATAAAAACAAGAAAGAAGATGAGAGAAAAGAAAACAAAATTTAAAACAGAATGAATATGAGGGGGGAAATGGAGGGGGACATAGCAGAGGAGACGGGGGAGTAAGGAGGGGGAAAAGGGGAGAGTTTTTGTTCTCCCTCTCTTGTCAGGCCCGCGAACAGGGTTCGGTTTCGAAACCGAGATCGGGCAAAATAATTTTAGAAAATACCCAGAACGACCTTACTTGTAAGGCCCCCGGCGACACACATATAGGGCGCCACAATTTTTCTTTTGCTCGTCTTTTGTAGCACGATATCTCTCCAAGCTCTTTTCCAACTTTCACGAGATTTGGTATGGAAATAAAATTAGATGATTTCATTGTTCATGTTGGGCCACTTCAGGCCAAATTGCAACTGTAATGGCCCTATTCGAGGCTGCTTTTGTAGCTCAATTTTAAGCTACATTACACCTTTGTTTAGTTCTATTTGGACCAGTATTTGAGCAGAATGCGATTCTTCCGACCAGCATGATTTACCAGCAGCCCATTCTGGGAGATTGTTGGCTCAATTCGAGCTACTTATTTAAGTTCTTGCCTGTTTCATGATAATCATGATTTACCAGCGGCCAAATTTTGGGAGATTGTTGGCCCAATTCGAGCTACATATTTAAACTCTTGCCTGTTTCATGATAAAGATGATTTACCAGCGGCCAATTCTGGGAGATTGTTGGCCCAATTCGAGCTACACATTTAATCTCTTTTGCCTGTTTCATGATAAGCATGATTTACCAGCGGCCAATTCTCAGCGATTGTTGGCTCAATTCGAGCTACATATTTAATCTCTTGTCTGTTTCATGATAAGCATGATTTACCAGCGGCCAATTCTCAGCGATTGTTGGCCCAATTCGAGCTACATATTTAAACTCTTGCCTGTTTCATGATAAGCATGATTTACCAGCCCGGGGATATTGATTTCTCCTCTATTTTCTTTATGTAATAGGTTTTAAAAAAGGAGTGTGAGGATGCATGGAGGAAGGTATTTTCCCGGTCGCAGATATCACCTTGAAAACTATTTTTACTTTTGTAAATATAGATCTCCACTTTTAATGTGTATCTCTATACTTATATTAAAACTCTACCCAATAATAAAAATTTCCGTATTGATGATGGCATATCCGTATACATGCTTTTTAACACTGCAAATTGTATAACCCAGCTAGCTATTCATGAAGATGTTATAAGTATATTATTAGACAGTTTTTGTACAACTTGTAATTTTCCACGAAATATTAGTGAGTATTACCATGAAAAAAAAAAAAAAAAAAAACTTATCGAAAAAGACAATTCTATACGTTTCTAGTGTCTCTTTCATTAAGAATTTTTTTTCGTGATTATGCGTAAACTCACTATTATGGTAAATGTAAATCGGACGAAAATCCGTTTCTGTACAAACGTGCGCATGAGTAGAACGCATTTTGGGCGAGTGGTAAACACAGAAGACTTGTAATTAGGCGGTTTGGATTCAAGTCCCAGTCTCTAGGCACCTAGTTTTCCATACATTTCGCGTACGGATTAGACTTCTTTCCGTATGCCATACCCAGATCAGAATTTCCGTACAAATACGGATGAATCCGTACGCCGAACGTCACTGCTCATAAATATCATAAAACTACGGTCGGTAAACGTAGAGACTGAAATTTGGAACAAAATTACCTTTTAGTGTGTTAGGTAATAAGGAATGAGAAATCGAAAGTTTAACTGGAAACAATTTATCGACAAAACGACGCCTTGGACAAAGGGAAGCATCTATATCTCCTACAAGTATACAATCACTGTGAGAAATCTTTGAATGGTTAATGTGGGACAAATGACAAATGTTGACGGATTCAGCGGGACAGCACCCCGCGAAATTGTGAAGGTACGTTGATTATGAGTGACTGGATCAGTGTATCAGCAGTATACCAACTGGGCTTTACATTTTACCTTTGAAAAGTCCCGGAAAGATTACGGGGGCGGTTCCATAAGTTCGTGGTCTAACCTAGATGGAGAAGGAAAATAAAAACCCACTGTGTATTATTTTTCAACATACGAGGGCGGTTCCAAAAGGTCGTGGCCTAACCTAGATGGAGAAGGAAAATATAAATCCACTGTGTATTATTTTTCAACATACGAGGGTGGTTCCATAAGTTCGTGGCCTAACCTAGATGGAGAAGGAAAATATAAATCCACTGTGTATTATTTTTCAACATAATCTCTGTTGACTTCAATACATTATTTACATATTTTGGGTAACATTCCTATACCCGTCGTAAATAAGTAGTTAGGGTCGTTTTCCAACAGAGTCAATCCCGAGATCGCTAATTAACCCGGGTTCGCACAAAATTTGGCTATTACCAAGTTTTAGTTCCTAAAAGACTTCTCTAACTCGATTCCCGGAGAGCTAGTGTACCTACGATTCTTGAGGGATTCACTTTTTCAACTCGAATTTACTTTTTTAAGGCGCATATTTTTTGAATATTTTTCAAAAAATTACAGATGTCTATATAAGAACAAGCGATATAAAAGTAAAATAAAATGACAAGAGATAAAAATAAACTACTCCTATAGGATTTTTTTGTTATGTTTTTCGTGAGGACCGTTTAGACATTTTTTAAGTAATTTATTTTTCATGGATTTTTCGATAAAAGATAATTTTTCGATATTTTTATCAGAAATGTCAAAAGTAGTGTGTGGAGCAAAAAATCGGACGAAATAAGAGATATCAAAACATAAGAATAGATTCCCCCAAACAGCATATCCAAATCTGCAGGAAGAATATAAAGTCCATTCTATGCTAATTCGTATTCGAGCTATGAAAAGTATCGAGATTATTTTAAACAATAATAAAAGAATGTCCAATAAATTGTTTCTATAAATATGATATTTTAATGTAATATTTTTAAACATCCATGGTAAATAAATTACATGAGAAATTTCGAAACTGTCCTCGCGAAAAACAACAACAACAAAAAAAATCCTATAGAATTTATTTATATTTTATCTCTTGTCAATTATTTTACTTCACTTTTATATCGCTAGTTCTTACATAGAATTAAAGACACATCCGTGATTTCTAAAAACCAAAATACAAAGAGTTTTACGATATTACGATGTTCCCAAAGTAAATTTATCAAAAAACAACTCAATCCAGATTTTTTTTTTGGTATGAGGCAAATTGAACTTTTTTTTTATAAAGGCGGGCCTTAGTATCCTTACAGTAAAAAGACTCTAAAACAGTCGACCTGATCTTTTCATCACTCCCTTTTTTTCCAAGCAGCTCAGATTTCAGTTTTTAAAATACAAATAATCGCTGGGGGCCAAGTTTGGACTGTAGGGGACTCAGATATCTCAATTAGGCCACACTCATGCATAACTGCCGTTGAATTGACGACGGTTTGGAAAGGGACGTTGTTTATGGGGGAGTCGACACCTTGGAAAAATGTACCCAAAAATGTTCTGTCAAAATTTAAATTATCAAAATATTTGGATAATTTTACCTTGTTTTATCATTAGACAATACATTATTAACCCTTTGTTGGTCGGGTCATGAACTTTTGGAACCACTCTCGTACGACTCACAATCACATCTGGACTACACATATGGAGGTGTATGTTTTTAGGGTGGGAGAATATGTGGGATGAGTATGAGAAGAACCAGTGGGTGAAGGAGGCACTCGGTGGAGGGGGATGGGAGGCAAACACATGAGCATTTTCTGCGCGCGTATAAGTCCCTCTCTCTCATTTTTCTTTTCTTTCCTTCTCTCACTCTTTCCATTTTCCTCTTTCATTATTATTATTTTTTTATCAAATTTATGTGAAGGAGGGGGGGGGGGTGAACAAAATCTCGGGAACAGGGGTTTCCAAAATTATTTCTAGGAGAGAACTGGCAGGTACCCTCTACAGAGTATCGAAAGTTTGCAATTTTTTGGTATATGATATTCAAAATTGAACCTTTGGAATCCACCACAAAAAAATCCCCCTTCCCCCTCAAAATTTAATATTTTACGTTTCAAGGATTTTTTTTCGGTCGCTTAATTCAAAAATCGTATGCTATGAGCGGCCATTTTGCCATTTTTGACCGATTGATGAAATTCGGTATTAAGTCTGATTGTGCACCGAAACTTAATATATAAAATTTCATATGTTGTGACCGACAGTGAAGAAAAGTTTTGGGGCATAATAAGACCACAAATTGGACTTACATTTTACATACCAAATTTCATCGGTCGACCATAAGTATAAAAAAGTCAAACAAGGCGTTCGGTGTACGCGAGGTGACGACGGTCGAACTGAATTCAATGTTTGGATTCTATACGTACTTTGATATGTATAAAAATCAAATTTAGCCTTTGAACACATGAGGCGACCAGAAAATCATTAGCTGATATTTGAAACCAACCCGAAACAATCAGAAGTAAGTCAAGATCAATAAAAAAAAAAAAAAAATGGTCTATTCTGAAACAATCTGGTTTGCTCTGTTTTGATCACCTGGTCCACATTACATCATCTTTTTCCATGATATGGGTTGGTAGTGTAATAACAAGATGCTCTGACTGGTAAACAGTAGGGCGTGACTTCAAACAGCCAACCCATGTAATTTCATTTCTATGAATTTTAAATATTTACCACTTTTGGAGGACATGGAAGGCGCCGGGATTATCAAAAATTAGTCCGGCGTCCTCAAAGTAGCATAATATGCTACACAACCCTTCCACCATCATATTATATTTTGAGAAAATATTCCATGTTCATCACGGAAAGTAAGGATATCTTTGATATAAAATAAAAAACAGTTGAACTTCTAAGTCGTTTTTTGGAATGTTGATGACATTGACGATATATTCTCAAGGCACAGCGGAAAATTAATGTAGCATAATATGCTACACAACCCTTCCACCATCATATTATATTTTGAGAAAATGTTCCATGTCCATCACGGAAAGTAAGGATATCTTTGATATAAAATAAAAAAAAAAAATATTTTTTTTTTTGTTTAAGGAAAGATTTTAAATATTTAATTTTCGTCGGATCGACTTTTTCAAAGTTAGATATAGAAATCAATAGATTTCTATCTAACTTTGAAAAAGTCGATCGGACGAAAATTAAATATTTAAAATCTTTGATATAAAATAAAAATCCATCTGATAAATCAAATCAAAGAGGGGCGTCTTATTTTGGAGTCCACTCAAATCTCCCTTATTATTAAAAAGAAAAGGGTTGGGGAGTACAAACTGAAGATAAAGATAGAGAGAGAGGCGAGGGGGTAAAATGTTTACCCTAGCGTCAAAATAAACCTTGAATATTCCTGGCAATAATTAAAATTTGTTGGAAAAGCAAACATTTTTCGTTGCCTAATTGGTGTTTGTCGACTCCCATTTCTATCAATTCCCTTTTGAGAGAATATTCAAGAACGACACTAGTTGTTCTGATGATGTCTTTGTAGATGCGCAAAATGTTTACCCTAGCGCCAAAATAAACCTTGAATATTCCTTGCAATAATTAAAATTTGATGGAAAAGGAAACACTTTTCGTTGGTGTTTGTCCACTCTCATTTCTATCAGTTCTCTTTTGATATCCATAGACGAAATCAGTTGTTCTGAGGATGTATTTGTAGGAATTGACCAAATATTGCTCTACTAGTAAATTGGTGTATGTGGGTATCGTTACGAATACGGTTATAAAACGGTAAGCCCAGTTGGTATACTGACAGCGCCTGAATATCATCAGTTGTTCTGATGATGTCTTTGCGAGAATGGACCAAAAATTGGTGTTGTAGCAAATTTCGTCACCACTTAAAGAACTGGCACAACACTTCCGTTGCCTGATTGGTGATTGTCAACTCCCATTTATATCAATTCTTATTTGAGAACGAAATAAAATCTTGAAGAAGGAGATCAGTTGTTCTGATGATGTCTTTGCAGAATGGACCAAATATAGCAGTACTAGCAAAGAGGTAGGTGTCTACAAGTCTATACTTATAAAACGCAAGGCCCAGTTTGTACACTGACTGACTCATAATCAACGTAGCTCCACGATGGCTTTTCATCACCGTAAACCCTGAATTGAGAGTTACCACTTCGAGATGAGGGAGAAAGCTGATATTCAATACAAAGGTGTTCCGCAGTACAAAAAGTAATATCCTTGAATAAAATATTGAATTTTCTAAACAGGAGACGTGCTCACCCAGGGAATCGGTTCCACCAAAAATCCATAATTGAAGATCAGTACATCGGGATCTACCCGATTTATGACCGGTTTTCACCTCCAAAAAATCCTAATTGAGAGGTACCACTTCGAGATGAGGAAGAAAGCTGAAATTCAATACAAAGATGTTCTGCAGTGCAAAAAGTAATATCCTTGAATAAAATATTGAATTTTCTAAACAGGAGCCGTGCTCAACCAGGGAATCGGTTCCACCAAAAATCCATAATTGAAGATCAATTGGGATCTACCCGATTTATGGCCCGTTTTCACCACCAAAAAATCCGAATTGAGAAGAACCACTTCGGGATGACCGAGAAAGCTGAAATTTAATACAAAGATGTTCCGCAGTTCAAAAATTAATATCGTTAAGTAAAATATTAAATTTTTTAAATTGGAGCCGTGCTACTCTGAGGATGGTATAACTTTTATGCAAAATGTTTTAGAATCTGAAACTGTTTTTTTTTTTTGGCCTTGGTAGCCTTACGGCCACCCCTAGCCAGCCCTCACTCTGGAACTGGGACATTCACACTTTCTCTCCATAGTCGTCGAAATTGAGTGAGGTCTACCGTTCACTGAAAAACTAAGTACTTGGGACTGTAAGAATAACTTCTTGAGTTCATCTGAAATGATGGTGTAAAATAATACAGAAAGCAAGTCTGCGACTTTGTGGTTGTTATTGACAGAACGAAGTTAAATCCTAGTTTGTATATGATGTTTTCTTTTCTGTACCGCAATAACTCTCGAGCGCCTTATTCGATTTTGATGAAACAAGGTCTGGATACTCTTTATATTCATAAAATTAGCTGATTCATTTTGGTTCCAACCGGGTACAACCGGGACCAAATGGTGGTCGTATTAAGTGAGTGAGGTCTACAGTTCACAGAAACGTCAGTCTCAGGATTGCCTCTACGAACGTCTTAGAGTTTAAACTGTATTGCCACCAGTGTACAACTCCCAGTAATATATTCTTGGTACACAAAATACTTATTGAGGTTAGGAAATTGAAGAGAACAAGCGTGGAATATATTAAGTCAGTGAGGTCTACAGTTCACCGAACCATCAGTGTCAGGATTGTCTCTACGAAACGCCTTTAAGTTTAAACTGTATTGCCATCAGTGTACAACTCCCAGTAATATATTCTTGGTACACAAAATACTTATTGAGGTTAGGAAATTGAAGAGATCAAGCGTGGAATATATTAAGTGTGAGGTCTACAGTTCACAGAACCATCAGTGTCAGGATTGTCTCTAGGAACGTCTTTCAGTTTAAACTGTATTGCCATCAGTGTACAACACCCAGTAATATATTCTTGGTACACAAAATACTTATTGAGGTTAGGAAATTGAAGAGATCAAGCGTGGAATATATTAAGTGAGTGAGGTCTACAGTTCACAGAACCATCAGTGTCAGGATTGTCTCTAAGAAACGCCTTTAAGTTTAAACTGTATTGCCATCAGTGCACAACTCCCAGTAATATATTCTTGGTACACAAAATACTTATTGAGGTTAGAAAATTGAAGAGAACAAGCGTGGAATATATTAAAGAAATTTTAAGTAGCTCTTTCCTAATAGAAGATCGTTGGTGGAAAGGGGCATGGAGAGAAAAAAAATATGGGTGTACTTTCTGTCAGTGGTGCAAACACTGCAAACAAGGGAAGGGGGGGGGGTCAGGGTTCTAACTAGAGAATGGTATCGATGTTTCTCGATAATCAGTTTTGGCACTCTGCGAACATTCACTATTAGGGAGCTTTTCGGTTTATTATTTTCATAACAAACCTTTCAAATCGTCTTTCAAAAAATACCCCCCCCAAAATTTGATATTTTACGTTTCAAAATACGAACAATCCAAAAATCGAATTACAAAATCCGTTCGTCCGCCGTGATTGGCACTTTTGCCAAATTAGCATTGACCGATTTCGACGAAATTTGGTATGTAGGTTCTATTTGGGGTGTAATTTTGCCACAAAACGTTTCGTCACATATATAGGGTTCCATACTAAAACTTTAGAATGGAACGCTAATACTAAATAGGTGACTGACATTAACGAAACGTTTCGTCATATATATATAGAGTTCCATACTAAACTTTAGTATGGAACCCTAATAAGTAGGTGACTGATATTAACGAAACGTTTCGTCACATATATAAGGTTCCATACTAAAACTTTAGTATGGAACCTTAATAAGTAGGTGACTAACATTAACGAAACGATTCCACACATATATAGGGTCCCATACTAAAACTTTAGTATGCAACATTAATAAGTAGGTGACTAACATTAACGAAACGATTCGACACATATATAGGGTCCCATACTAAAACTCTAGTATGGAACCCTAATAAATATGTAATGATACTAACGAAAAGTTTCGTCACATATATAGGGTTCCTACTAAAACTTTAAAGTTTTAGTATGCAACCCTAATAATAAATAGGTGTCTGACTTTAACGAAAAGTCTGAGCGCACAATTAAATTTCAAGTCTCTAGCACTTGCCCATACAGGATAGTAGGGCGGCCTGTCGGATTGTTTTCATTCGATTTTTGGATTCTGCACCTTGAAAAGAAAACTATCAATTTTTCGGGAAGGGTGCATGATACCCTCCTAAAATTTCATCGAAATCGAACCATTTTCGTTATTGCCTATTAACATATTGGTCTTTATGCTATATCCGATATCGATATTTTTTCCGGTATCGATATTGCTATATTATCGCAAAGGAAATATCGATATGTTCATAGAACATTCAATATATACACAGAAATTTCAAAATATTCATAGGACATTCAATATATTCATAAAAATTTCAAAATTTTCATAGGACATTAAATATATTCATAGAATTCCCTTTTGGGCCCTATTCAGAACTACCGGTGGTAGTCTGTGATGTATATTCATTTGCCACAAAACCAAGTGAGATCTATAGTTCACAGAACTACTAGAAATATTCTCTTCTTAATTTTTCTCATATCTTCCCCCTCTAAAGTCGACAAAAGAAAATCCTCTTGGAATTTTCATTATAAAATTTAAAAAAAATTCGATAGAAATGAAAAGAAGTAAAGAAATTCCAAAGTAGAAAACTTTTGTTCACACCCCCCGAGCGACGACCTACCCCCATCATTCTTGCAGTACCTTCTCATGAACATCATTCCTTAAGTTCTCTTTTCTCTTTGCACCTTAATAATCTAAGACCTTTGATAGAAACCACCTCCCTTGTTCTATGAACTGTAGACCTCACTCAAAACCATTCGGTCCCGGATGGTCCAACAGGGCTCTAATCAGTCTATATCAATGTTTGTTTACTTTTGAGTTCTAATTCAATGTTGAATAGACAATAACTAGTACTTGAGCAATCGACAATTTTTGTCAATAAAATCAATAAAAGTCAGTTCCGTGGATCGAACCTGGATCTCAGCATAACCTTTCGATTGCCCATGGCCCAATCCCTACCTTAGACTTTTTCAAAATTCAAAAATTCTAAGCCGTTCAAAAGTTAAGGGGGTGACTGATCATTCTGGGACACATTTGACACATTAGCATTGACCGATTTTGACGAAATTTGGTATGTAGGTTCCACTTGGGGCGTAATTTTGCTAGAAACCCCTTCCGTATTCTGTGAGCTGTAGAACTCAGTCCAATCGCTCCCGGATAGTCCAACAGGGCCCTAATCAAGTATCAGTATCAATGTTTTGTTTACTTTTGAGTTCTAATTCAATGTTGAATAGACATTAAAAAGTACTTGAGCAATCGACAATTTTTGTCAATAAAAGTCAGTTCCGTGGATCAAACCTGGATTTCAGCATAACCATTCGATGATCCATGGGCATTTCCTATCCCTAGAGCTTTTGAAAATTAATTCCATGCCGTTCAAAAGTTAAGGGGGTGCCTGATCATTCTGGGACACGCTGTATAAGTAGATGTTCGATCAGAGTTTTACCAAATATCAAATTACGACTTCCTCTTTAACTTCACCGTTTCCCAATACTATTTGACGTTGGCGTTGCTTTCCTTAATTTTACCATGCCACATCCTTCTGTACAGTGTCTACTCTCTTTAGCTGTATCTTTTCCTGGTACGGACTCTCGCTTGCTTCTCACAGTATCCATAGTAACTGCAATTTGCTGATGAGTTTGAAGCAGAGTTATTAAAAGGATAGATGCCCTTCCTAACACCAAAACTTCTGTATTTACATGGAGTTAGGGCCGTCACAGAATGCAGCCAGCTTGTGTCGGTGGCTGCATTAAGAAGAAAATAAGACAGCGTCTGTCTATATGGCACGTTGAATACACCAGTAGATCACTGAAGTTAAGCAAGGTACCGCGAGGGTGTCCACGTGGGTTCGCGGCCTCGTGATGCTGGCTATTTGGGTGAGTCAATGTGGGTAGCTGGTTTGCAAGTTTCCAGTGAATGGAGGGTGAAAACCCCGTCTTGAATGACTAATAGATGTTAAAGAGACATTAAGCCAAATATTTTTTTAAAGAAATCACCAAATAATGAAATAGGTAACAATTTTGAAATTTTAACAGCATCATTTGAGCCATGATTGGGACCCAAAGGAAATCAGGACTGAAAACTTATCATGGAATCGTATACAAAATCGGTCGAGGCGTTCGAGAGTTATCATGGAACAAACATTCGGTCTTTTTTTTTATTATCATTAACCTATGTTGAAAGAACAAGAAGAAAGTACTCGCAATATTCACAAATAATGATATGTGTATTAACCGAGTTCTGAAAACAGTACTAGCACAATATTCCCATTTTCCCCTGTTGAAAGAACAAGAAGAAAGTGCTCGCAATATAAAGAAGAAAGTACTCGCAATATTCACAAATAATGAAATACCTGTGTGGAATTTTTATATTAGAAAAATACTTTCTCAAAATATTCTTTCGGAAATTTAAATACCTATAAATAATGTTTAAAATTAATAATAAAAAATAGGAGCGAGCGGAGAGAGGGTGGGAGGAAGCTTTGCAAAATATTTTCAACTTTACAGTTTACTTCCTCGAAAGATTAAAATTGTATGGCAGTCCAGTCGTTTTAGTTGATCATCAACAGGCATGCATAGGATAGGTGGTTTTATCGTGGGGGACAAATCCCCCACATTTTTGGCTATATTATATTAATAATGGGCGGGTTTGCCGGAGAGGAACATGGATATGTCTATACCAATTTAGCCACTCGGGGGAGCAAACCTATTTCATTTGGTGAAGGTCCTAGATAGGACATCTAAGCTTTAAAAATCTCTGCTTCAAAGTTAAAGAATGACCATAACGAAATTCGTCAAAATGGGACAAGACGTTCCAAAAAAACTTAGATTTCCGTATATTGTCCTCTATGATGGGTACTATTGCTACTTAGCACTGGCCGATTTTGATTCCATACTTAAATTTTATCATGGACCCCTACATACGTGACTGACTGTAACGATAGTTTCGGTGCACAATTAGACCCCAAATGGGACCTACATACCAAATTTGATCAAAATCGGTCAACGCGGACGTCACCGTCAGCGGACAAACAGATTTATTTATTCTATTTTTGGATTCTACGTACCTTGAAATCTAAAATATCAAATTTTTTTCATGATTTTTGAAAATAAGAAAGAAAAAAAATGTCATCCGACAAGCCTTGCTACACCTCAATTACATATTTGAGTTCAAAACGAAAGTTGGATGAAAAGTCCTAAAACAACAAACGTCCTTTAAAAATAAATCGTGGGTGGGGGTTGAAAAAGGCCCACCACACACGCATATGGATTAAGCACACCTTCAAAATGACCCTTAGGCCCACTCAAACAAAGACTGGGAGTGGAGAGTTAGGGGTACAGCAAATGGAGGTTTATTTTAAATGAAAAAAATAAATACCTACTGTGTAAAAAAACTCTGCCAACGTGACACCTGGGTTCATTATTTAAACGACTGAAAAAAAAACTTTTTAAATATTGGTGTAAAAAAATTAGAACCGCAGTAAAACGGAAAATTCGCAAACGATATATTCATCATCATCATCATAGGTTACCAGCCATGGAGCTGGTTAGCAACAACTCGCCATGAATTGTTGATACTTGAGAATCCTTACGAATAATGCAGTAGCTTCCCCTTGCTTTCTGCATGGGTAATATATTAGCCCTCAAGGCTTTGGTGTTGATATGTTATGGGGATCCCCGTGGCAGCCATTTCTGTTGATTTGTCAACGATATTTTGATCCACAAAGGCTGATTTTTTTAGGACTGAATAGGCCTCATTGAGTAAGGGGAAAGGAATGTATTTTGGTGTTGATATTATATTGGGTGCTTCGTGACAGCCATGCCCTGCCAATTCTTGGGATCCACTGAACCCAGAAGGGTGAGCTTTTGACGGCTGAATAGAATTGAAATAGTTAGGGGATAGGAATGTAGGTTGATGTTCTTGTGCGTTGATGTATCAACACCTTCAATATCTATAGGAATAGGAATTTGGTGTTGTTATTTGTTGATTAATCAACAACTCTAATATCTGGGGAACTACTTATCCTAATAGAGAACTAAATAGTCGCCTTTTCCGACTGGCATGGACTTGGGTGCCTTAGAAGAATTCTTTTTAAGTTCCATTATTCACAGGGGACATATTCAATTGCACCAAAAAGTTTCGGCTCACCATACATAGCAAATTTCTTCCAAAACGGTCAACGCTATGTAAGTGAGAAAAGTACAGACAAACGAATTATTCATTTCTTGTTAAAATATCAAATTAATAGGGATGGGATATTTTTCGTGCCGATTCCATAGGTTCATTATTGAAAATGTCCATCACACTGGAATTGTACCCAGGAGACCCGGGTTCGATTCCCGGCGAGATCGGAATTTTCAAGGTTCAAAATATTCGATTAACTTCGTTTTTGTGCTTGGCCTCGTGAGGATAATTGTGTAGCCAAGGTGAAGCAAGGGTCCAGCAAGTACCTGGCTGGTGACCACGTAGGTTCGAGCCCTCATTATTCTGGCCCAGTTCAGGCTGGGTGACATCAATTCTGATAGCTCTGGTTTGTAAATTTCCACCAACGCGACCTTCAGCAAAAAAAAAAAAGAAAATTCAAGGGCTGGTCGTATCGTCAACGACAAGTACCGAACTTCTTCTAAAAAGGCGCATTCACACTAAGAACTGACAGTGACGGCAAGTGATTAAGGCTGACCGTTAGCTCACAGGGATGCACTGCCACTGTAACGTGTCGGTCTAGTATGAACATGTTCCTTCAACTGCCTGGAAGAATATTTTTCGTTTTGCGGGCGGATCACTTGCCAGACACGGCACTGTCACTGCTTAGTGTGAAAGCTCCTTAATTATTGTCCAAAAAACAAGTCGATAAATAATGGTTTATAGGAGATTTCTGTAGCTTTTCTTTAAACATATGTCCGGCTGTTCGTTCCACGAGAGACAGCCAGAGGAAATTTAGTATGTACCACCCGAGGCCTCATGGTGGCCATTTTAACTGAGTGATATCTACATTTCACATAAAGATATGACGTCACCCTAACATCGTTTAATAAATTTTACAGGCTAAAAATATCATTTTTATAAAAACAACAACAACAACAGACATCTTTTAAAAGTTCTCCCCCACCTCTCACACTGGGACACTCACTCAGATCTTCAATTTGACTCAAAAATGCCCTCAAAACTTTTGTTAAAAAAAATATAGGTACAACAGGGAGTAACAAAAAGACAGTGCGTGCCTTGAAACCAAATGTTTTTGGTTTATTATTTTCAATAAACAACAGGGAGTAACAAAAAGACAGTGTGTGCCTTGAAACCAAATGTTTTTGGTTTATTATTTTCAATAAACAACAGGGAGTAACAAAAAGAAAGTATGTGCCTTGAAACCAAATGTTTTTGGTTTGTTCTTTTCAATAAACAACAGGGAGTAACAAAAAGAAAGTTCGTGCCTTGAAACCAAATGTTTTTGGTTTGTTCTTTTCAATAAACATACAAAAAGACAGTGCGTGCCTTGAAACCAAATTTTTTTGGTTTGTTATTTTCAATAAACAACAAAGTGTAGCAAAAAGAAATTGTGTGCCTTTAAACCAAATGTTTTCGGTTTATTATTTTCAATAAACAACAGGGAGTAACAAAAAGAAAGTGCGTGCCTTGAAATAACATGTTTTTGGTTTATTATTTTCAATAAACAACAGGGTGTAACAAAAAGAAAGTGCGTGCCTTAAAACCAAATGTTTTCGGTTTAAAATTTTAAATAAACAACAGGGAGTAACAAAAAGAAAGTGCGTGCCTTGAAACCACATGTTTTTGGTTTATTATTTTCAATAAACAACAAAGAGTAACAAAAAGAAAGTGTGTTACACCCTGTATGATATAGAAGACAAGATGTATAATGTAGTTTGATGGAGCACATTAATTTCCTGTTACACCCTGTATACCTATGATATACATATTTTTTATTTTATTATTGTAGTGTATGGAGATTTATTGTAAAAAAGAGTAAAAAAGTGAAAATTAAAAATACATAAANGTGCGTGCCTTGAAACCAAATGTTTTTGGTTTGTTATTTTCAATAAATAACAGGGAGTAACAAAAAGACAGTGCGTGCCTTGAAACCAAATGTTTTTGGTTTGTTATTTTCAATAAACAACAGGGAGTAACAAAAAGACAGTGCGTGTCTTGAAACCAAATGTTTTTGGTTTGTTATTTTCAATAAACAACAGGGAGTAACAAAAAGACAGTGCGTGCCTTGAAACCAAATTTTTTTGGTTTGTTCTTTTCAATAAACAACAGGGAGTAACAAAAAGAAAGTGCGTGCCTTGAAACCAAATGTTTTTGGTTTGTTCTTTTCNCATTTTCTCACCATAAGTATTTAAAAAAAAATCGATTATTTTTCTTGAACAAAAGAAAAAACGTGTTTGTGTGAATGTTTTTTGAGTGAACCAACCCTTAAAGTAAAAAAAAATTATATGGTCGTGAATAAGTGGGACGCATGTTTTGTGAGTAAATGAGTGAACCATCCCTTCTCATTCACTCGCAATATATTTTCAAAAAAATAATTTCACTCTCAATTTTTATCAACGAAGGAAAAACATGTTTATGTGAATCAATTCGAGAGCAAATGTTCGTGTGAGTGAATGAGTAAAACGTGTTGTGTGAGTGAACCATCTCTTCTCATTCACTCACCATATATTTTCAAAAAAATAATTTCACTCTCAATTTTTATCAACGAAAGAAAAACATGTTTATGTGAATCAATTCGAAAGCAAATGTTCGTGTGAGTGAATGAGTAAAACGTGTTGTGTGAGTGAATGAGTGAACCATCTCTTCTCATTCACTCACAATATATAATAATTTCACTCTCACTTTTTTCCAACAAAAGAAAAACATATTTGTGTGATTGAATGAGTGAACTCATGTTTGAGAGAGTAAACTCATGATGTTCGTGAGAGTAAACTCATGTTTCTGTGAGTGACTGAATGAGTGAACCAACTCTCCGCATTCCCTCACCATATTATATTTCCAAAAAATTAATTTCACTCTCATTTTTTTCAACAAAAGAAAAACATGTTTGCTTTGGGAGTTACAATTTTTATTATTAAAAAAAAAACATAAAAAATTTACAAAATGAGAAAGAAGAAGAAATCTTCTCAGAAAATTTCATATTAGAGGCACAATGCTTTAGATTACTTCATAACGTTTCTTACGGCTCACCACTTTTGGATTTGGATAGAACACAGTCCTCCTTTTCGAAAAAAAACGACAGAAAGCCACGAAGAAGAAAGTCGTTCCATGTATGGGTTGCGCAGAATTCAATACGCAATTTTTACCTATAACCCCATACTACTCCTCAACACACATGGACTACAAACTTGTTGTCCATATTATCGAGATATAGCCGCATTAACGTAACCTAACCATATCATAGATAGATCTGTGATTAAGTCAACGAGACATGGCCGTATAAACTTAACCTAACCATATAATAGATACATCTTTGATTAAGTCAACGAGGTATGACCGTCTAACCAAATTCAACTTTTTATTTAACAAATTAATTAATAAATATTTTTACAGAAGAATCGTAAGATAATAAATAAATTAATTAATTAGACAATATCGATTCGGATTANGCCTTGACTTGAAACCACATGTTTTTGGTTTATTATTTTCAATAAACAACAGGGAGTAACAAAAAGAAAGTGTGTGCCTTGACTTGAAACCACATGTTTTTGGATTATTATTTTCAATAAACAACAGGGAGTAACGAACAGAAAGTGTGGTACACCCTGTATGACATAGAAGACAAGATGTATAATGTAGTTTGTTGGAGCACATTAATTTCCTATTACACCCTGTATACCTATGATATACATATTTTTTATTTTATTTTTTTATTATTGTTCTCCACACCGCGCCGCCAGTGTATGGAGATTTATTATAAAAAAGAGTAAAAAAGTGAAAATTAAAAATACATAAATATTATGAAAAAAAAAACTGTTCTTATAGGAATGGAGGCTGAAAGAATAGCACACGATTTGCTTGCTGCTAAACCCAAATTTTACCAAAATAAGTGAGGTCTAAATTGAACTATACGATTTATCTTATCTGTTTGTTCCAACGCTTTACACGATTAACCAAAAGTCTACCCATTTTAGAGAATTAAAAATTAAGAATAAGAAGAAAAATCGATTATTTTTCTTGAACAAAAGAAAAAACGTGTTTGTGTGAATGTTTGAGTGAACCAACCTTTAAAGTAAAGAAAATGTATATGTTCGTGAATAAGTGGACGCATGTTGTGTGAGTGAATGAGTGAACCATCTCTTCTCATTCACTCACCATATATTTTCAAAAAAATAATTTCACTCTCAATTTTTATCAACGAAAGAAAAACATGTTTATGTGAATCAATTCGAGAGCAAATGTTCGTGTGAGTGAATGAGTAAAACGTGTTGTGTGAGTGAATGAGTGAACCATCTCTTCTCATTCACTCACAATATATTTCCAAAATAATAATTTCACTCACACTTTTTTCCAACAAAAGAAAAACATATTTGTGTGATTGAATGAGTGAACTCATGTTTGAGTTCACTCATTCAATAAATAATAATAATTTCACTCTCACTTTTTTCCAACAAAAGAAAAACANTTTCCCACATCACTTTTATAGTTAATAGAGCATGGATTTTGATTGATATGGGAAGCCTCTAGGATTTTTCTTTTTTTATAATGTTTTTCGTTGTCAATTATTTTAGCCTCATCAAAATTAAAATTGTGCTTGTTCTCAAAGGCATGATTAGTAAGAGCCGTGTTATTCTTTTCTTTTTTTACGTCATATTGATGATGATATAACCTCTTTTTAAGATATTGACCAGACTCGCCTATATAATTTGATCCACAATCGTTACAATTTATCTAAATTGATATTTTGAGTTAAATTTCAGACCTGGTTGTTATATTTAGACTATTAGAAATGGTACAGCTGAGGAGAGTAGGCACAGAACAAAAGGTTGTGGCATGATAGAATTCAGTAAAGAAACGACAAACCCCAAATAGAATTTTTGAAAATGTGAAGTTAAAGAAGAGGAAGAACAAGGCTGAAATGGAGTAAAAATGGCAATCCAACATAACGTAACCCAGTAGACATCTTCTTTGAAGTTGCAGTCTCATACATCCGGATGCCATCGAATACGATGATGCCACAGTGCCACTATTCGTGGATCAGTCATATTTCTTTTAGTATTTATTTTATAGGAATGGGATTTTCGAATCCCATTCCTATAAAATGAGTATAGGAATGGGTGAGTCGACTTGTTCGACAAATATGGGTCAACTCAATGAGTCTTGATCTCGACTCGCATCGAGTGACAATTTTCAGAAAGACAGAATAAAACCAATTGACAAAGGGGCATCTACCAAATAAACGTGTCCAACTTCGGTGAATACATTAAAAAGAATACATCACAATCAATCGTCACCAGAATAAAAGAACGTAAACAACAAACACCCGGGAAAATATATCAGTCAACAACAAAAAAACTACTCGTAAGTCGAATCTTTGAAGAGTCGACTTATGTCAAAAAGATGATTCGACTCGTGGATGACTAGCCCATCCCTAATTTATTTATTTATTTACTAGGTTACAATTGAGGTGTTTACAAATTGTTGACCTGAAGTCAATCAGTCTGGTAACAGTGTTTGAGAGTTTACGTCAAGCTGTCTTACAAAAGAAAATTTCAGCACTGTTGAAAAAGTCAACACCATAAAGGTATTTTTTTTTTGGCTTAACGTCTTTTAAACGTCTATTGGTCATTCGATACGGCGATTTTACCCTCCATTCGCTGGAAACTTACAAACCAACTACCCACATTAATCGCACCCAGCTTGGGTTGGGTAGGAAAAAGGCAGCATCATGAGGGTGCGAACCTACGTGGTCATCCACTAACCTCGCTGGACCTTGCTTAACTTCAGTAATCTATTGTATTCAATGTGCCACAGAAGCTGTCTAATGGTTTATTCTCATGACAAGTGTCAGATGAAAAATGTTGATTGACGCTGACCTAAAGGTATTTTCGATTAGGAGAATTAGTTTACTCTCATGACACGTGTCTGATGAAAAATGTTGATTCAACTCTAAAATTTGAGGAAGCAAGGGAGAGAGTGAGAAAAAAAAATCATAAAATGAACAGGAAAGAAAAGAGAGGAAGCGGAGAGGAATAGAGGAAAAATAAAATACAATAAAAATTCTTTTTACACATACTCCCCCACTCCCAAACAGTCCCCCTCATATAACAAAAAAATTGGAACCCCCTCTCTTCATACCCCTTCTAACTTACCTGCTTTAGTCTAGTGGATGAGATTAAGGGGTTTCGGTTTTTAAAAGGAAATAAGCCACGGACCAACACACACAAAACAATTTGGAGGTCCTAAGCTCTACTAGGATTTGTTTCGAAGAAGAATCGTCCGGGTAGGTTGATGTAATCTCTTCGTGGTACACCAATGTCTCACAATTTTTGAATAAAATAAGTGAGGTCTAGAATATCTTTTTTACGAGGATAACTTTAGAACGTCTTGTCTGATTTTGATGATGGACAATCATTATAACGTTAAAATAATTGGCTGATTATAGTTTTGGGGCCAAATGGCAGCGCATTAACGGATCTAATGGTACTATGTTCATGAATAATAATTAAATTTAAGAGGTAATATAGCCACCGTGACGGGGGGGGGGGCAAGCCAGCTTCATTAGGTGTCAGTCCTATATAAATACAGAAGGTTTGGTGTAGAAGGGCCAAGAAAGGATACAGCTAGAGAGTAGGAACTGAACTGAAGGTCTGGTGTAGAAGAGCCAAGAAAGAATACAGCTAGAGAGTAGGCACTGAACAGAAGGTTTGGTGTAGAAGAGCCAAGAAAGAATACAGCTAAAGAGTAGGCACTGAACAGAAGGTTTGGTGTAGAAGAGACAAGAAAGAATACAGCTAAAGAGTAGGCACTGAACTGAAGGTTTGGTGTAGAAGAGACAAGAAAGAATACAGCTAAAGAGTAGGTACTGAACAGAAGGTTTAGTGTAGAAGAGCCAAGAAAGAATACAGCTAAAGAGTAGGTACTGAACAGAAGGTTTGGTGTAGAAGAGACAAGAAAGAATACAGCTAAAGAGTAGGCACTGAACAGAAGGTTTGGTGTAGAAGAGACAAGAAAGAATACAGCTAAAGAGTAGGTACTGAACAGAAGGTTTAGTGTAGAAGAGCCAAGAAAGAATACAGCTAAAGAGTAGGCACTGAACAGCAGGTTTGGTGAAGAAGAGCCAAGAAAGAATAAAGCTAGAGAGTAGGCAATGAACAGAAGGTTTGGTGTAGAAGAGACAAGGAAGAATACAGCTAAAGAGTAGGCACTGAACAGAAGGTTTGGTGTAGAAGAGACAAGAAAGAATACAGCTAGAGAGTAGGCACTGAACAGAAGGTTTGGTGTAGAAGAGCCAAGAAAGAATACAGCTAAAGAGTAGGCACTGAACAGCAGGTTGGGTGTAGAAGAGCCAAGAAAGAATACAGCTAGAGAGTAGGCAATGAACAGAAGGTTTGGTGTAGAAGAGACAAGAAAGAATACAGCTAGAGAGACTATAGGCACTGAACAGAAGGTTTGGTGTAGAAGAGACAAGAAAGAATACAGCTAAAGAGACTATAGGCACTGAACAGAAGGTTTGGTGTAGAAGAGACAAGAAAGAATACAGCTAGAGAGACTATAGGCACTAAACAGAAGGTTTGGTGTAGAAGAGACAAGAAAGAATACAGCTAGAGAGACTATAGGCACTGAACAGAAGGTTTGGTGTAGAAGAGACAAGAAAGAATACAGCTAGAGAGACTATAGGCAGTGAACAGAAGGTTTGGTGTAGAAGAGCCAAGAAAGAATACAGCTAGAGAGACTATAGGCACTGAACAGAAGGTTTGGTGTAGAAGAGACAAGAAAGAATACAGCTAGATAGACTATAGGCACTGAACAGAAGGTTTGGTGTAGAAGAGACAAGAAAGAATACAGCTAGAGAGACTATAGGCACTGAACAGAAGGTTTGGTGTAGAAGAGACAAGAAAGAATACAGCTAGAGAGACTATAGGCACTAAACAGAAAGTTGTGTCATGGTAGAATTAAAGAAAGCAACGCCGACCACAAAATAGAATTGCAAAAGGGTGAAGTTAAAGAAGAGAAGACGATTAACAAATACAAACACAGATTATGCGAAACGTGTGCGCACGCAACGGGATGAATAATTATGGGATTCAGGCTGATGGAGGAGGAGGTGATAAGGTCATGAGTGTCGCGATGAATAATTATGGGATTCGGAATGATGGAGGGGATAAGGTGACAAGTGACGCGATGAATAATTATGGGATTCAGAATGATGGAGGGGGAGGGGATAAGGTGACAAGTGACGCGATGAATAATTATGGGATTCAGAATGATTGAGGAGGTGATAAGGTCACGAGTGTCGCGATGAATAATTATGGGATTCAGAATGATGGAGGAGGAGGGGATAAGGTCACGAGTGTCGCGATGAATAATTATGGGATTCAGAATGATGGAGGAGGAGGGGATATGGTCACGAGTGTCGCGATGAATAATTATGGGATTCGGAATGATGGAGGGGGAGGGGATAAGGTGACAAGTGACGCGATGAATAATTATGGGATTCAGAATGATTGAGGGGGAGGGGATAAGGTGACAAGTGACGCGATAAATAATTATGGGATTCAGAATGATGGAGGGGAGGGGATATGGTCACGAGTGTCGCGATGAATAATTATGCGATTCAAAATGATGGAGGGGGAGGGGATAAGGTCACGAGTGTCGCGATGAATAATTGTGGGATTCAGAATGATAAGGTGACAAGTGACGCGATGAATAATTATGGGATTCAGAATGATGGAGGGGAGGGGATAAAGTCACGAGTGTCGCGATGAATAATTATGGGATTCAGAATGATGGAGGGGGAGGGGTGGCGATGAGTAATTATTGGATTCAGAATGATAGAGGGGAGCGGATATGGTCACGAATGTCGCGATGAATAATTATGGGATTCAGAATGATGGAGGAGGAGGGGATATGGTCACGAGTGTCGCATAACTATAGGATTCAGAATGATGGAGGGGGAGGGGTTGCGATGAGTAATTATTGGATTCAGGATGATAGAGGGGAGCGGATAAGGTCACGAATGTCGCGATGAATAATTATGGAATTCAGAATAATGGCGGAGGAGGGGATATGGTCACGAGTGTCGCGATGAATAATTACGGGATTCAGAATGATGAAGTGGGAGGGGATAAGGTGACAAGTGCCGCGATGAATAATTATGGGATTCAGAATGATGGAGGGGAGGGGATAAGGTCACGCGTGTCGCGATGAATAATTATGGGATTCAGAATGATGGAGGGGGAGGGGATATGGTCACGAGTGTCGCGATGGATAATTACGGGATTCACAATGATGGAGGGGGAGGGAATAAGATCACGAGTGTTGCGATGAATAATTATGGGATTCAGAATGATAGAGAGGAGCGGATAAGGTCACAAATGTCGCGATGAATAATTATGGGATTCAGAATGATGGAGGAGGAGGGGAAGTGGTCACGAATGTCGCGATGAATAATTACGGGATTCAGAATGATGAAGTGGGAGGGGATAAGGTGACAAGTGACGCGATGAATAATTATGGGATTCAGAATGATGGAGGGGAGGGGATAAGGTCACGAGTGTCGCGATGAATAATTATGGGATTCAGAATGATGGAGGGGGAGGGGTGGCGATGAGTAATTATTGGATTCAGAATGATGGAGGGGAGCGGATAAGGTCACGAATGTCGCGATGAATAATTATGGGATTCAGAATGATGGAGGAGGAGAGGATATGGTCACGAGTGTCGCGATGAATAATTACGGGATTCAGAATGATGGAGGGGGAGGGGATATGGTCACGAGTGTCGCGATGGATAATTACGGGATTCAGAATGATGGAGGGGGAGGGAATAAGATCACGAGTGTTGCGATGAATAATTATGGGATTCAGAAAGATGGAGGGGGAGGGGTCGCGATGAATAATTATGGGATTCAGAATGATAGAGGGGGACGATTAATGAAATAAAGGTGAGAGGTGGAAACGTCGAGTTGTTAGAAGCTCGACATCGCGACATTCCGTTTATACTTAATGAATTTCTTCCATATCAAGTTTTATCAAACATGGTACAAAAAGACAAACACAAACAAAGAAAAGAAATATTGTGGTGTTTAAACTAAACCTCACTTCGTTCGGTCAAAAAGTAAAACTCAAGTTTCAATGTACAAAGTTTTTGTGTGTTGAAGAAGAAAAGTTTTGAAAGGCCAAACTTTCCGGAAGGGAAATTAAAGGAAATCAAATTTTATTCACTTGTTGTGTCTCTTGGAGAGGAGAGCTTTCATTTCTTGGACGGCCCAATATTTGAATAAAACTTACCGTTTACAGATAGGTAGCTGACCTAACGAAGGTCTAATAAATGAAGTTTTTTTTTTACTTAACGTTACTTTTACAATCTATTGGTCATTCGAGACGGGGTTTTACGTTCCATTCACCCAGCCAGGGTTGGGCCGGAAAAATAGCCAGTATCACGAGGTCGCGAACCTACATGTACACCCACATGGTGGATGTACCACCATGGTACTTCACCGTGCCATAGACGCTGACTGAAGGGGGGTCTAGTTCTAACTTCACGATTTGTTTGTTTGTCAGTTTGTGCCATGATAACTCTCGAACGCCTCATCCGATTTTGATGAAATTTGATATGGACATACATTGTGTTTGTCAGTTTGTACCATGATATCTCTCGAACGCCTCATCCGATTTTGATGAAATTTGATATGGACATTCATTGTGTTTGTCAGTTTGTGCCATGATAACTCTCGAACGCCTCATCCGATTTTGATGAAATTTGATATGGACATTCATTGTGTTTGTCAGTTTGTACCAGAATAACTCTCGAACGCCTCATCCAATTTTGATGAAATTTGATTGTGTTTGTCAGTTTGTACCATGATAACGTTCACATCTACTAAATTTCAGCAAAATCGACAAAGAAGTTCGGGAGTATCGTGGTAAAGACAAAAACACAAAAAATAAAAATTGTGGAGTTAAAACTAGACTTCAGCTTCTATGGCACGTTGAATACAAAAGTTCATGTTAGATCACTTATGTTACGCTACGTCCAGCGAGGTTTTTACCTCGTGATGCTGGCTATATTTTTCGGTCCAACCCAGGCTGGGTGAGGTCGGTATAGCTGTCTGTGTA
>CM022882.1:8032419-8043046 GCA_012654025.1 Pachypsylla venusta | reverse complement strand
ACTGGTTTGTTGGTTTCAAGCAAATGGAGAGTAAAACCCCGTCTCAGTGACCAATAGATGTTAAAAGAGACGCCAAAATGATAATAAAAAAACATTAACCAGCAGCTTTGTGAACTGTAGAAATCACTCTGTTAATATGTCCACTATAAGGTTTCGAGTGGTCCATTAGAGACCACAAACTAATCACCTAATGCTATGAATATAATCAAAATCGAATGAGGCGCTCGAGAGTTGTTGCGTCGCAGAAAAGAAAACATATACCTAGGCTGGATGAGGTCGTTATGGTTGTACAAATCACAATGGTTGTACAAAACTTTACTATCCTTTTCCTCTTCCTTCTAGTCCTAATCCCTCCCTCCCCCTGAAGATTGGTAGTTTGTGCACGGATTATGGACGTGTGTTTGCGTGAGTGAATGAGTTTTCTTTTTTCTAAATTCAATAGGACTATCCTTTTCCTCTTCCTTCTAGTCCTAATCCCTCCCTCCCCCTGAAGATTGGTAGTTTGTGCACGGATTATGGACGTGTGTTTGCGTGAGTGAATGAGTTTTCTTTTTTCTAAATTCAATAGGACTATCCTTTTCCTCTTCCTTCTAGTCCTAATCCCTCCCTCCCCCTGAAGATTGGTAGTTTGTGCACGGATCATGGACGTGTGTTTGCGTGAGTGAATGAGTTTTCTTTTTTCTAAATTCAATAGGACTATCCTTTTCCTCTTCCTTCTAGTCCTAATCCCTCCCTCCCCCTGAAGATTGGTAGTTTGTGCACGGATCATGGACGTGTGTTTGCGTGAGTGAATGAGTTTTCTTTTTTCTAAATTCAATAGGACTATCCTTTTCCTCTTCCTTCTAGTCCTAATCCCTCCCNCTCTCCTTTTCAAAGTTCTTGGTTCTCAAATTCCTTCCTACCTATATTCCAAATATCAATTTCGTTCTTCCGTTACTTCCATAGTGACACGTTCCCATGAGCTTCTCCTACAAAAACCTCCCCACAACACTGTTTCCTATGGCAAATCCTTCCTTATCTCTTCCATTGATCTCTGGAACGCACTACCATATCCTATCCTAAATTCACCCACCTTTCACTCTTTCAAATTATCTTTATTGGAGGCAGTCAGTGAAGGTTTGTTGGCTCCCATTAACTAACATTTCGTTCTCTTTACTATCCTTTTCCTCTTCCTTCTAGTCCTAATCCTTCTCCCTTGAAGTTTGGTAGCTTGTACACGGATTACGGAAGTTGATTGCGAGAGTGAATGTGTGTTTTTTTTTTTGAATTCAGTAGGGGTTCTTTATTGTACTGTTTTTGTAAATATGTATTATTATTTTTGTATCATTATTAATTCTCTGTAAAATATATAAGACCTCTATTTGGACTGTGAGGGTAAAGGGACTCTTCAGTCTCATCCTCGCAGTATAAATAAGGTATAAATAAATAAATATACAAACAAAACAAACTGGGTTTTCACTTCGTTCTGTCAATCATAAACCATAAAGTCGCAGAGTTGCTTTCTGTATTATTTTACACTATCATCTCAGGTGAACTCAAGAAATTACTCTTACAGTATCAAGTACTTGGTATTCTCAAACCAATACCCTTAAATTTAATAACCATGTAATCCATACTAATATTATAAATGCGAAAGTAACTCTGTCTGTCTGTCTGTCTATCTGTCTGTCTGTCTGTCTGTCTGTATGTATGTTACGCTTTCACGCTTAAACTACTGAACCGATTTTGATGAAATTTGGTATGGAGATAGACTAAACTTTAGGAAAGGACATAGGCTACTTTTTATCGCGAAAAAAGGGGGTTGAAACTATAAACGGCCATGCCTCTAAGGCGCCAAGCGAAGCGGGCGTATCCTGCTAGTGTTTTATATAGGACAAATATATAACTAAAGTATTGCCATTTGGCCCTACCAAGTTTCCTCAAAATTGTACAAGGCGTTCGAGAGTTATGGTTGTACAAAACACAAACTAAGAAAATATCGTGGTGTTAAACGTAAGACCTTCATTTCGCTCAGTCAAAGAAAAGGATTGTGGATTGTGGAGTTTGTTTATTAAAGGAAAAAAACTTTTGGAAGGCTAAACTTTGCCGGAAGGAAAATTGAAAAGTGAATCGGAAAGCAAGTTTTATTCTTTCACTTGTTGTCTGTTGTGTTTGTCTGCGAGGGGAGGGCTTTCTTGTTTTTCGGAAAGTTACAAAGAAGAAAAAGTATCTCACAAAAAAGGGTAAAAATATCTTCTTTCTTTTTTTGTTCAAAGGGCACCTTTTCAAGCTGAGGCGGGGAAGATATTATCTTGAGAAAGGTCAGTTTGGATTCAATATCAAAAAGGGACACAGAAGAGACGAGAACTGTTGGGGAACACAGTATTGTGTCGGGGTTTCAATAAGTGAGTAGCATGGATTTTAATTTGGCACCACTATTTTCCATGATAGTTGGTAGGCCTTATCTATAATAATAAAACTCAATGTAACGATAAATGTGTGTGTGTGTCACTAATTGTTTAGCCAAAACTGTAAGGGATATATCGAAAATTGATGAGAACGGACCCCCCCCCCCCAAACCATANCCCCCCCCAAACCATAGCTGAAAATCCAGAAAAATATCGAACCGTTTTCGAGTTACGGCCGATTTTTCGATTTTTGGCCTAATTTAGGCCGTAGCGAAGCACGGGCGAAACAGCTAGTTAAAATGAAAAATTGAATGCACAGTTTTAGACAGCCTATTAGTACTTAATTTAGGACATTTTTTTTTTTTTAATTTGGCTTAACGCCTCTTTAACATCTATTGGTCATTCAAGACGGGGGTTTTACCCTCCATTCGCTGGAAACTTGCAAACCAGCTACATACATTTGCATCAGCTGCAAAAGGTAATTTATATCTTTCACTGCTTCTTCACTGTCCTGTATCTTGTCCACTTTCTCGTCCTCTTTGCATCAGCTACAAAAGGTAATTTATATCTTTCACTGCTTCTTCACTGTCCTGTATCTTGTCCACTTTCTCGTCCTCTTTGCATCAGCTACAAAAAGTAATTTATATTTTTCACTGCTTCTTCACTGTCCTGTATCTTGTCCACTTTCTCGTCCTCTTTGCATCAGCTACAAAAGGTAATTTATATCTTTCACTGCTTCTTCACTGTCCTGTATCTTGTCCACTTTCTCGTCCTCTTTGCATCAGCTACAATTTATATCTTTCACTGCTTCTTCACTGTCCTGTCTCTTGTCCACTTTCTCGTCCTCTCTGCATCAGCTACAAAAAAATAATTTATATCTTTCACTGCTTCTTCACTGTCCTGTCTCTTGTCAATTTTCTCGTCCTCTTTGCATCAGCTACAAAAAGTAATTTATATCTTTCACTGCTTCTTCACTGTCCTGTCTCTTGTCAATTGTCTCATCCTCTTTGCATCAGCTACAAAAAGTAATTTATATCTTTTACTGCTTCTTCACTGTCCTGTGTCTTGTCAATTTTCTCATCCTCTTTGCATCAGCTACAAAAAGTAATTTATATCTTTCACTGCTTCTTCACTGTCCTGTCTCTTGTCAATTTTCTCGTCCTCTTTGCATCAGCTACAAAAAGTAATTTATATCTTTCACTGCTTCTTCACTGTCCTGTCTCTTGTCAATTGTCTCGTCCTCTTTGCATCAGCTACAAAAAGTAATTTATATCTTTCCCTGCTTCTTCACTGTCCCGTCACTTGTCCACTTTCTCATCCTCTTTGTATCAGCTACAAAAAGTAATTTATATCTTTCACTGCTTCTTCACTGTCCCGTCTCTTGTTCACTTTCTCGTCCTCTTTGCATCAGTTACAAAAGGTAATTTATATCTTTCACGTCTTCTTTACTTACATCGTCCCACTTATCAAAAGAAGGGTCATTGTAATACTGACCTTACACAAAGAGAAAGAAAAAATCCCTCCATCTTAACATATCTCCCACCCTCCATTATTATTTCCCACCACATTAATTCTATCTTTTCTTTCTTGTGTTTATTATTTCTCTCTTTTTTCCCACATTTTTTTTTTTCTTTTCCCATCCCTTGGCTTTTAATAAGATATTTACTTTTCAATGCCCAACTCTACTAACCTCAATGAAGAAGAATAGGAATTTCTTTAAGCCACGTTCTAACACCTCACCAATGTTCTACCACCCCTCCAACGTTCCTGTCATCTACAACTGCAGGGGCGTACACAGGATTTTTATTCGGGGGGGGGGGGGGNGGGGGGGGGCTGGGCAAACCAAGTAGGTACCATAACAGCGTCGTGGTGTTGAACCCAACTAGTTTCACAGAGAGATAATATTAACAAAGTGTAAATATAAGGCTTTACAAAGTTTTCAAAGCAGGACCGNCCCCCCCCCCCCCCCCCCGATAATAGAATGTTTCTAGAGATAAAAGGCATAGCAAAGCCCTATAGGACCGGCATCTGGGGCGGTTCGCTCTACCGTTCCTACGCCTCTGCCTACTAGGTGATGTACTCTATCGCGCTCAAGATATATAAGCTTTTTTTCGAGAAATGTTTCTCCCTCCATATGTAGTAAACATTTGGGCGTTTTTTTCTCAAGCCTAGTTTATTTTATTTTGTTGCCTAAAACCGTGGCGCCCCCTCCCCATCAGGCGGCCTTGTTTCAAAGTTATCATTAGAATTAGGTAACAAGCAAAAATCCCACTGACGATCGAAGGGGAAAATATTTATCTGAGACCTCAGATGAAACCTCAAATCGGTTCAATGAAAACCTGCCTGTTAACTCTCCTGTTAACATTTAAGTCTCTTGGTGAAACCCACCCTCCTTATTTTAGTTAAAAATGTAATTATTAAAAACTCTACTCAGTACTCAACTAGTTAACACATCTGAGCGCACGGCAGTGCGCCAGCCCAAGTTCCGGAAAGCACCAGTGTATCTTTACACGAAGCAATTCACCGGGTTTTTCACACCGTCAGATATCCGGTCCTACAGGGGATACGTAATTGAAATTTTGAACATACATTCCGTAGTATAGTACAATACTACAGGATAAACTTCAAAAGTTAATATTAACCCGGACAGGAGATAGGTAATTTCAAAGTTTGTACTTTTGGATACTCACTGACTGACTGACTGACATATTGACTGATTCACTCATCATCATAAGTTTCAGGCACTTCCCGTATACCTAGAGCGCTGAAATTTTGCATGATGTTAGCAATTGACATCCACGTAAAGGGAAAAATCCGAAAAATTGAACTTTTTAACTCTAAGTGCTCCAAAACGGTGTCGCTTTAGGGAAGACAATACAACGTGTTTTAATGTAATTTTAACTGATAAAACACTGAAATCTTGCATAAAGTTAGATATTTACATGTCTTTTAGCAGGAAATAATTTATATTTGAACCATTCACTCCCGGTGCTCCAAAACGGTTCCGCTTTAGGGAAGGAGATGCTCAAAAACTAGTTTAAACTGGTAGGACGCTGAAATCTTGCATGAAAGAAGATATTTACATGCAATTAAATGGATAAATAAATATATTCACTCTTTTACTACCAGTGCTCCAAAACGGTTCCGCTTCAGGGAAGAAAATGCACGAAATCTAGTTTCAACTGCTAAGACTCTGAAATCTTGCATGAAGTTAGAGAGACTTAAATTCAATTAAACCCGCAAGTGTCAAAATTGAAACTCGTCAATTCTCAGTGCTATAACTTCAGGGAAGAAGATACACTATAAATATTGCTGTTTTTATTTGCTTTGTAGTGTATATTACTTTATTAATACTTTGGTGTTAGATTTTATTGGACATTTGGGTCCGGTTTACACAGAAATTTCCTGTTTTCCGATATGTTGTGTAATCGAAAAGAAGAAGAAGAAATAAAGAAAAAACGGCCAAATAATCAGTTACATATAGTAATCTTTACAAAAAGTATTGATATCTCACAAAAAAATTATCATTGAAAAAAGGCCAAGTTCCTCCAATTCTTCCAAAAAATTCCGCCTATGAAAGTAGTGATATCGATTATTGGGGCCAAGTTTATTGTTGCTGCTGTATATCCCGCACTTAAATTTATTATTGCACGTTCTGCTGTCTCAATTCTTATAAAGTAATACCGACTTTACACTTGGTCAGTTTTTCTAAGGGGATTCGTAAAATGCTACCTTTTTACAAACTGGCCAAGTGTAAAGTCGGTATTACTTTATAAGAATTGAGACAGCAGAACGTGCAATAATAAATTTAAGTGCGGGATATACAGCAGCAACAATAAACTTGGCCCCAATAATCGATATCACTACTTTCATAGGCGGAATTTTTTGGAAGAATTGGAGGAACTTGGCCTTTTTTCAATGATAAATTTTTTGTGAGATAATACATACCACAAATAGTAATAGGTAATTATAAAAAGCAAGGTAGATACAACTACTTAAAATTTGAAAATATGTTGAAAAAAAGTTAAATGGCCCTAGCTTTGCTCTTTGTTATGTAAGTATGAAACATCTTTCCCAAAAAGTGTTTTCTGCGTGAGATTGAAAAAGAAGCACAGGGTTAGATGATATACACTCGCGTTTCACATTTGATGGCTTATCTTGAAAAAAAAATCGGGGGGCTATAGCCGGCCAGCCTCCCCCCTTGTGTACGCCCCTGGAGTACAACCTCACTAATGTTCCTGCCATGCTCTACCACATCACCAATGTTCCTGCCATATTCTATCATCTTGCCAATGTTCCTGCCACGTTAATGTTCCTGTCATGTTCTACCACCTCACCAATGTCCTGCCAAATTCTATCATCTTGCCAATGTTACTGTCACGTTCTGCTACCTCATCAATGTTCCTGCCACGTTCTACCACCTCCCCAATATTCTATCATCTCACCAACATTGATAAGGTGGCAGAACAATTGGTGAGGTAGTAGAACATTGATGAGGTTGCAGAACGAACCCATCATCAATGTATTGTATTCCTGCCACGTTCTACCACCTCTTCAATGTTCCTACCATGTTCTACCACCTCCCCAATCAATGTTCCTGCCATGTTCTACCATCTTGCCAATGTTCCAGTCATGTTCTACCACCTCACCAATGTATCAATTATTATTCTATCATCTCACCCACATTGATAAGGTGGCAGAAAAATTGGTGGGGTAGTAGAACATTGATGAGACGGTAGAACGAACACATCATCAATGTATTGTATTCCTGCCACATTCTACGACCTCATCAATGTTCCTACTACGTTCTACCACCTCCCCAATATTCTATCATCTCACCAAAATTGATAAGGTGGCAGAAAAATTGGTGGAGTAGTAGAACATTGATGAGGTGGTAGAACGAACACATCATTAATGTATTGTATTCCTACCACGTTCTACCACCTCATCAATGTTCCTACCATGTTCTACCACCTCCCCCATATTCTATCATCTCAGCAATATTTATAAGGTGGCAGAACAATTGGTGAGGTAGTAGAACATTGATGAGTTTGCAGAACGAAAACATCATCAATGTATTGTATTTCTGCCACGTTCTACCACCTCATCAATGTTCCTACCATGTTCCACAACCTAACCTGCCATGTTGTTCTGCCACCAATGTTCCTGTCACGTTCTACCACATTCCACCTCACCAATGTTTTTGACAAACTTTATTTTCCTCCTCACAAAGTAAGCGTCTCCCCCAAACTTTAGTTCAAAGTTGTTCTTTTTCTTTCTTTTTTCTTGAACATACAATTAAGTCTTATTATAAAAATTAATTAAAAAAGTAAATAATTTATTTAATATTATATTTTAATAATTCACATTAAAATAAGGGAGAGGGTTTACTAAAATGTGATTCAAGGAGAAAAGATTATTAAAGGAGTTAGTGTGGGTCGTAACAATGGTTATGGACTCGAAAGTCACGTCCTTCTGAATTGTGAGTTGGCTTGTAACAATGGTTATGGACTCGAAAGTCACGTCCTCCTGTTCTGGTGGGTATCTTTGAGGTATTGCAAATAGATGACCCTGGTTCAATTCTCGTCGGGGTCGGAAATTTTTCAACTCAGTGCTTGTGATTTCGGCTCACACTCGGCCTCGTGCGGCCAGGCGACATTACCAGAGTAAAAAGATTTGGTTTGGTAGAACAAATACCCTCAAAAATTTTTGGTTTGGTAGAGCAAATACCCTCAAAAATTGTGAAGAGGCTGCTGGGCCTTACCACAAAGAAGCTCTACAACTCTACATTCACATTTTACACAAAACAAATACGACTCTTGAGTGGAAGGTTACCACTAGGCGAGGTTAATGCCCGAGACATTTTCTACCACCTAACCCTTAGAGCTCTATTTTTATGTGGTCAAATACTCAAATTAATGAGGAAAAAATCCTACCTCAGCTTGGGATTGAAACCACGCCCTCCTGTTTATCAGGCACCACGGAGCACGGAGGCAGTGATTTGAATTGACACAAGAAAATGGCGGAATTCAGTTGTAGTTTCAGCTTTGGCATACTTTCATTCATTGAGATATGAGTAAAAACAAAAATGTGCTTACTTTCTAATTGAGTAATACAATTTGAAAATAACAAATTTGGTTCGCCTCCACGTGGTAAAATTAAGGAACTAACACACCAAACACAAAACCAAAAGCTTAAGTGCAGCACACCAAAGCTAATCCAGCAAAATGATTGATTGGAGTACTATTTAGTGATCCATAATAAAATTTTATTATGTAATCTAGCCATAGAGGGGAACAGGCCAGCTTCATTAGGTGACGGTTCAAAGCCCGTGTAAATACAGAAGGTTAGGTGTTAGGAAAGGCATTAAGCCTTTAAATAAACTGCTTCAAACCGAAGATGAAAAGTCGATCTTGATGTAATTTAGGTAGGTGCCCTGTGGGGTGTAATTGTGTCGAAAAACTCTTTGTCAGTGTCAGTGAGTTACACATTAAAAATTTATTCTTCTTCTTTAATTTCATCCTTTCCCAATTATATTTGGGGTTGGCATTGCTTTCCTTAATTCTACCATGCCACAACCTTCTGTTCAGTAAAGCTACTCTCTTTAGTTTTATCCAATTCTCACATGGTAACCCTCGCTTTCTTCTATCAATGCGTAGAAATCTCTAATCGCTCATAACTTTTCATCTTTGGTTTGAAGCAAAGTTTTTTAAAGACTTCCTTTCTAACACCAAACCTTTTGTATTTACACAGACTTAGAACCGTCACCTAAGGAAGCTGGTCTGTTCCCCTCGGTAGCTACAGTAAAAGTAAGAACTCTAGTAGCTACAAGTAATTTACAGCTACAGTTTTATACATTTGGCTACCATCAAAAACAAAGTTTGCACTATTAAACTCAAGAGCATTAAACCTTTAATTGGGACCTAGGGTACGAGCAGCAGGACAACTCGAATGGAAGAGGTGTTCTTGTCTCGTTTGAGGATCGGTCACACTAGAATGACGCATAGCTTTATCTTTCGTGGGGCTCAACCAACTTGCCAATATGGTGAGGTGCTGAGTGTCGCCCACCTCCTGGTGTGTCCTCTTCATTCTTCGGCCCTCTCTTCCCTTCTCTGTCCTCCTGCCATGACTGACAATGAGGCGAGTGTTGACTCCCTCTTAGTACCAGTGTTACTATATTAGGGATTTCGGTTTTTTTTGGAGGACCTAGGTCCAAATCTAGGTCCCTAAATTTCTAGGGTTTTTTCCCAGGTTTTTTATTTTTTGAACTAGTTTTTTTTTTTTTTCTTCTTTTTAATTTTCTAGTTCCTTTTCCAGTTTCCCCTAAGAACCTGCGTGTTTTTTTTTTTTTTTTTTTTTTTTTTTTTTTTTTTTTTTTTTTTTTTTTTTTTTTTTTGGATGGTTGCAAATCAACTCCCTACATTTGTATGAATCTGTTCAAGATGTGATAGCTTATGCACTTAAGCACGAATCGAATCTTGCAATGTTGTGTGCTAGCAGTGCAAATCGCACAACTGTGTAGTGTGGCTTGATTAGATATTTGGTTGGCGGTAATTTTCAAATTCATTTTTTTTTCACATTTTTGTCAATTTCAAAATATTAAAAATCATCATCAGTATCATCACTGTTATTCATCACTTCTTTGGATTAGATCTCAAGTTCCGATATATCGGATAGTCGATATAATCGTTCCGATATCCCAAAGCCCAACCTATATCAAATTAATTAGGGCTTGAAAAAAATCTAGGTTTTTCTTTTGAAATCTAGGGGTTTTTTGCACTCGATCTAGGGCCAAATGATCAAGCCCATCTGGCAACACTGTAGTACTTTCACTTGATCTATTACACAAAATGTAAAATGAGATACCGGCGCGAACGACCTGTTTTAACACAGCAGTTAAAGCGCCTAATTAGAAAAAAAAGTTTGCATTATTATCATAATAATTGAAAAATTGTTTTTCCCGAGCGGAGGGCGGCAAATTTTTCTTCCCAAATTTAGACACCCCTGGTTTTGTTCTAAAATATATTTTCTAATTCATGGTATGGCACTTTTTAAATAAGGGCAAAGTTTAAGTGTTTTGTTTTTTTAGTAATTTTAAAATTTTTAATTAATTTAAAACTTGATTAAAGAGTAAATTAAGAAATTAAAAAAGAAACTAGAAAGTGGACGGTATGCAGAGTACAGCAAACTGGAGTTGATAGAGGTCGGGAAGTTGACGTGATGTGTATAGGTTAGGCACT
>CM022882.1:8002145-8020673 GCA_012654025.1 Pachypsylla venusta | reverse complement strand
AGGGCAGGCCCAATTTTTTATATTTTAGACATGATAATGATGCCCGAATATATTCGATATTCGAATAATGATATTCGAATTATAATGTAAATTTTCTAGAGTTTTGGAGCTATAAGCTTAGCGCCCGTTATATTATATACTCACTGTGAGACATGGTGAACATACGATATTTTTTTTGCAAGAGAACAGCAGATATTTTAAGCAACTCGCAAATTAAAGGGATATATTTTTTCAAGTTTTTTCCCTTTTTGGGGGAAGAAGAATACTTTGGTAGATATAAAATAAAATTACAAACGAAATATTTTTATGCTTTATTTTCTGTAATTTTTGGGGGGGCTGTGCCCTTTTGCCCTTAAGGAGCAGCCGCCCCTGTAACCTTCCACTCAGGTGTCTATTTTGGTGTACTATTATAGACTCACTTAAAGTCATGTGGCCCCGAGTAACCCAATAGGATCCAATCTAAGCAGATAGTTCTATGTACATATAAAATTTCACTATAATCAGATTAGGCGTTCGAGAGGCATCGTGGTGCAAAACGATAAAGAGAAAAACAAATTAAATTTACCATAATCCGATAAGGCGTTCGAGAGTAATCTAGGTACACAAAACGATAAAGAGACAAACAAATGAAATTTACCATAATCCGATAAGGCGTTCGAGAGTTATCTAGGTATACAAAACGATAAAGAGACAAACAAATGAAATTTACCATAATCCGATAAGGCGTTCGAGAGTTATCGTGGTACAATAAGACAAACAGAAGAACAATCGCGGAATTATCAGGTTTCAAGGTACGTATAGAATGCAAATACAAAATATTAGTTTGTCTCCGTAAGTTGCACTGCCTAAGAATGTCCGAACAAACAGTCCAACCAACTGTCCCAGGAATGTCTGAAAAAACAGTCGAGTCCCATAATGCCCAAGAGACCACCCAATCAACTGTCCCAAGCAGACTTTCCAACCAACTAATCTCAAAACGACAACCCGGATAAATAGTAATGTTTGAACCAATCACACGGCCAAATGTCCCAGAATCTCTTAAAGAACAGTCGAGTCCCATAATGCCCGGAGAGACCGCCCAATCGGCTGTCCCAGAATATTCAAGCGGACTGTCCAACCAACTAATCCCAGAACGACAACCCGGATAAATAGTAATGTTTGAACCAATCAGAAGGCCAAATCGCCAAATGTCCTATTATGTTCGAACAGACCTTCCAAACCAACTGTCCCACAATCTTCATTTCCCCAGAGATTCAATTTTTTTTTTCATTATTTTTTATTATTTTTTAATTTTTCTTTTTTTAATATTATTCTCTTTTTATCATAAATTTTAATTATCATAAAAAATCATAATAAAAATATATAAATATTATTATTATTATTTTAGAAAAAAAAGAGAAAAATAATAAAAACAAGCTAATAGATTTTTTTTTTTTTCCATATCTAAATTGAAAAATATAAAATACGTATGTGAGAGAGTAAGAAGAGGGGGGAAAGAGAAAAAGTTTTCTTGTGAATTAAAATATACATTGCTTGCTCGGGAAAGATAAGGCAACTTAGAGGTATCTTTAGGGGCTCAACTTAGAAGGGGAGGAAGTAGCAATCGTGTGATGGTTATTGACAGGACCATTTTAGCCCTGAGGAGCGCTCTGGGCAAAAAAAAAATCCGCCTTTTCTCCGTGAAGTAATCAAAATAAGTTCAAAATCCATACTAATATTATAAATGCGAAAGTAACTCTGTCTGTGTGTATGTATGTATGTTACGTTTTCACGCTTAAACTACTGAACCGATTTTGATGAAATTTGGTATGGAGATAGACTAAACTTTATGAAAGGACATAAGCTACTTTTTATCGCGAAAGTTTTTATTTAAGGGGTTGAAACTATAAACGGTCATGCCTATAAGGCGCCAAGCGAAGCGGGCGTATCCTGCTAGTAGCATTATAATTAAGGACAAATTTTACGCACGATGTAAAAATCATTTATTTAATCTTTGCGGTCTTGTGTCAATCCTGTTGCAGATTGTCGCCTAATAGCAGGGTGGAAGGTGACAATAGCTCTACAAAGGTCACAATTGATCTCTCAAGGTCGCAATAGATCTCTTAATGTCACAATAGATCTCCAAAGGTCACAGAAGATCTCCAAAGGTCGCAAAAGATCACCAAAGATAGATTTAAGGTCGCGGTGATAGTTGTACTGGCTTCCAATTGGAAGTTTTGAAATCAGGTTCTAAATAATAAAAGGATGGAAAACTTCTAAACAAATGCATTCGATTCTTACCGGTCACTGTCGATTTTCTAAGTTCCAAAAAAAATGCAATAGTGTTCGAAATTCCAAAAAGGTCGAAGGAATCAAAAACTATTGTTTCTCGAATATGATCATTTTGAAATATTGCGAATCATTGTGGACATTCTTCCGCCCCTGAGTATTTTCCGCTCTGGACGAATGCGTAGGTACTTTGTCCACTCATAAAAATTGCCCTGGTTATGGACATCATTTCGGAAATCACCTCATTTAAATTGATAGAATAACAACCTCAGATATGTCAACTGAAGTACTGATTCGTAACCAACTTTACTAATAACATGAGGTTCCCGTGTTCGAATCCCGTCAAGTTGAAATTTTGTAAAAGTGGTTTATTCCTATGGTTTAACGATACTTCCACCTAAAATTCTTGTAATGCTGTGACGTCCACCAAAAATTGTAACATAATAATACTAGTAAACCTGTGATAATAATTGCTTTTCTGTAGAATGTGACAGTAGATGTAATTCAAATGCTCGCAGATAATTCCGATGTCTTCAATAAGGTAATTTACGGTAAGCGTATCTTACATGTTTTTCTTTCATTAATCCCCCCTCCCTCCAACTGAAGAATTACATCCGCCTCTGAATGAAAAATGACTAACCTTTCCCATCCGGGAGAACGAATTGAGGATGAAAAAATCAGATAATCACATAAAAGATTCCATCCAGTGTATATTTGCTCGAGGAATTGCTGGACATTTGCAAAGAGTAATCGGGGCAATCAAGAGGAAGAACACGAACGGAATCACGGGCACCAACTAGTATCGTAAATGAAAATATTGGGATACTTCTACGTTGTACCTAGCCCGAATATTTCTCGCGCAAACCTTCTTCAATTCTTCACACGAGAGGAAGTATTAATAAAAAAAAATTCAACTTAAAAAAAAATATAATCATAATAAAAAAATCCCCTTTTTATAAAAAAAAAGTCTAGAGTTTTGGTATGGGTGGGGGAAACACAGAAGTGTTACTATAGCAACAACTCATAAGAACCGATCGATCTTGAACAAAAATATACATATATGTTAAAAATTAAATGTATATATGATGGGTTTTTTTAAAAAAAAATAATAATAAAAAATTCAAATTTCTTTTTTTCCTTTTGTGGGTATAGGTAACTTTTCAATCAAATTTAAGAGAAAAAAAATTGGGTCAATCTAACAGACCAAATTTGGGGTCAAAACAGATTCTCTCTTTGTAATAGATATTACTCAATAAGGTGATTCAGCATGGGATACGAGATTTCGAGATCTTGGTCCAAAATACATACATATATCGACTCATTTGGCCCCGAGTTTTGCTCTCTGTAATGGAAATGGTACCCACTAAGATTATTCAGGAAGTACGAGATTTCGATATCTTGGGCCCGTGCACATTGACTCCTTTGGCAACAAGTTTCACCGTCCATAATAGCTGGTACCCACTAAAGTGATTCAAGAATTACGAGATTTCGAGATCCTGGTCCAAACATATCAACTTATTTGGCTACGAGTTTTACTTTTGTAATGGATGGTACCCACCAAAGTGAACAAGATTTTGACATTCCGAGCCCAAAGCTAGCGACACACGCCATGAGTATCAATCACCCTCTGTAATGTATGATTCCCACGGAGATGTCCTCACAATCGTTGGGTCTACAACTCTACATCCCAGATCGACTAGAAGTTAAGTTTACCATCTCCAACCAAAGACCATCATTATCAGCAACACACCAAATGTTCTCACTATGGTTGGATCTACCAAAACAATTTGTAGATTACCAATTCCAGTCAAAGACAAACAACACATTATTACGGTAACTGTAAAAAAAACTACCATTATTTATATCGAGTATTCACTTAAGTCTCACTTCTGACTCGAGTTTCCTCTACGTCGTAATCCAGGGCAGAACCCAAGATTTTCTTTCGGAGGGGGGGGGGNTATTATTATTATTATTATTACAGGTCACTTGCAAACTAGAGTATTTTCTTTTGAAAAAAAAGAACGATTGAAATTTCGGGGGTGGGTTCTGGACCCCCCCGGGGTACAGCCTTGTCGTAGTCGAAGGTAAAGTAAGTGAAAGCTCATCATAAATAACTGTAGTGTTTTTTTTAAAAGATACCAAATGTCGTTCATTTCCCTTGTCAGTTGGAATTAAACAAAATCCATCCCCCCACAATACTGATTAGCTTATGCAGACCTGTGACTGGATCCTTCCGAATTGACAACATTTCTGAAGCCTCTAATTTCAGTGAGAAGTGAATTTCAGGAATCTGCTGTTACCATTATTACGACTATATTCCCAATGGATGTGAGTCACGAAATTTTATCTTTTTTTATCTCACGTTTGCAAGATATTATTTGGACGTTGTCAATGCTTTGCGATTTGAAAATTCAATGCACGGCTCGCTTCTATTGGTGCCTTAGAGGTATGACCGTTCTCGCTATCATGCCTACCATCATTTGAAATAGTTTGGTACCGATGGTAAGGTCAGAATCACACTAAAAATGATAGTTAATCAAATATAATAGAGATAAAAACTATTCTATGACTTTCTCCGTTATGTCCATATTCATGTGAAAAAAGTTTGGTACTGATTAATAAGGCTGTTTTTTTCATTTAGCGTGAAAATAAAAAACCATGCTCTGTTTTGTATAATTGTAAGATAGAAAGTTATTTCTTATAAAACGCTAGTTTTGCAACGCCAAGAAAAACTAATCCATCATCGTGCAACACAGGGTGTAACATAATTCAATGCCAATCCTATTTTCTCAGTCTTATGAGGTGCGCCTTTGTTTATTGGTGGTTCTCGTCGGGTCTAGCGGACGTCTTCATACTGCAAAAAAATGGGTGCGTGTACTTATGTATGCGCGTGGGAAGTTATACTTCTTTTTAAAAATAAATTTAATAATATTTCAAAAAAACATACTAACCCACACGGGATAGAACTCAGAACCTACCAACTATGAAACAGAGGCCTTGCCACTGAGCCACGTTATTCAATGGATATAGAATGAGGAAATACAATATTTAAATTTAACTCTCATCATTTTTTCATAACTAACTCCATCTTCATCATTTTTTCATAACTAACTTCATCTGCGTTAATTTTGTGTTACACTGATTGGTAATATTTTTTTGTTACAAGTTCGCGCGCAACTTAAAATTTCACTCTCATCATTTTTTCATAACGCGTCTACAGAAGTATAACTTCAAAAGGGCCATAAGAGCAATTTTTGGGCTGCCACGAACTGTGTTCTGTAGAACGTATTTCCCGAGTAATAATAGTTTAACTTTATGTGCCCAAGGTACTATTGACGCAAGTTGAGTTTTTATTCATAAAATTTCTGATACACTAACAAAGAACAGTGACATCCTATAACTATGATACCAGAAATAAAAACAATATTAGAACCACTATCTATCTCAATCAAGGGTTCAATTTTACAATACATTGCCGGACACAGATGGGCAGCTCGATTAAACATAATTTTAAACTCTCCTTAAAAAGCTATGGGGACGTCCTCACGGGGTTGGGTTCTTTTTAAAGATGAAAATAACATTGTGCACTTACAATTGTAAATTTATTGCGGTATTCACCCTATTACCGGTCTCTGGCAAGATACTAGGTTTGTTTTACTTCAATCACAACATATTAAATCGCATGATATATTGTCAGAGGCTTCCCTGCCTTGGTGGTTCACGGTGGTTGACATCGAATTATGTTACATCCTGTATATACACCAAACCTAGTTTGTAAGTATCTTTACTTTCAATTCTGACCCTCTTAAACTAAACTTTTTTTAAAATGTTCAATACAACTTAGCAGATGTATGTCTGCTGTTCAAAAGAAAAATTAGACAGTTTTGAGTTCTCTACTTACCATTGAACAATGTTTTGAACGTGTAGATACTTCTCTGAAATTTGGTGACCCAACCATACTCCCCATATCAGCAGTTTGGAATAGAAGCAGCTGTAATCAAAGATAACATGATTCAGACGAGATAGTCCAAGGCCGTTCCCCGGGGGGTCCATGGGGTCCAGACCCCCCCCCCCCAANCCTCCCCCCCCCCGAAATTTCAATCGTTTTTTTTAATGAAAATACTCTAATTTGCACATGACCTATAATATATTTTTTTTAAAATAACAAGAGCAACAACAACATCAAAAACAACCACAAAAACAACATCAACACCAACAAAAATAACAACAACAGCAACCACAACAACATCAACAAAAATAACAGCAACAACAACAACTAAAACAACTTCAGCAACATCACGTCCCATGACAATCATTTTCAGGTGTTAGTCCTGTTTTAGCTGTCAATGCTTCGGACCCCCCTCCCAAAGAAAATCTTGGGTACGGCCCTGCGAGATACCATCAGGGTACGGCTCTGCGAGATACCATCACAGTTCCTGGCAAGGGCCATCAAAACCTTTTCGATAACATATCAACCTGTTTCTACCATTCTTCCAAACTTAGATCTAGAAATGTGGAGAATAGTTGATTTTACGTGGATCACCACCGCTCTGGCAAAAACACAACATGAGGATTCTGTTTGTAGGTTCCATTTGGGTTTGTTGTTGTTTTTGTAGCAGCGGCGTTCCGATCAGTGCCGGTTTTAGCACTACCAGCGCCCTGGGCAAAATTTCCACGACGCCCCTTAACTGCAATTCAAACCCATATGAAAAAAGGAAAAGGATATAATGAAATTACCATTTATTAAAAAAATTCAATAAAATGTTACTTCTCTAGCCTTTCTATCGGCGAACTCGTGCACCGAGTAATAAATGAGAGTCAGCTGAGTGTGTTCCGTTTCGTCAAAAATAACGTCAAGTCTTTCTAATTAAAACGTAAAAAGGGGATAGATAATGTTTTTCTCTTCACTGCATGCAGTTAATGTAAAATTAACTGCATGCAGTGCAGTGCTCCGATTTGAACACTGCGTTCCATTCTAGTGTTGCCAACATAACGATTTTTTCGCTAAATTTAGGGAATTTACGAGTAAGTAGGTCTCGCTCTTCGAGCGAGGGGTTATAAAGGGGGGCCTGCGGCGCCCCTCTATATCCAGCGCCCTGGGCGGTCACCCAACCGTGCAGAACCCTGTCGCTGCTACTGGTTCCGATTAAAGCTTTTTCTCCATTTCTGGATTAATGTAATCCCAAAGAATGATAGAAGTAAGTTGATATGAGATTACTGAAAGATTTTGATCACTCTTGGAACTTTGATGATATGCGTTCCAAGTCTTCCTGGTGCGTAGAACCGGCCATGAGGACGTCCATTTGGGGTCTAAATGATCACCGAATAAGAATCGGAGAATATGCAGGGAGTAGGTACTGCTTACATCTCTTTAATGTTAGGTCATTCGAGACAATATTTTCTGTAGAATCGGAGAATTGAGGACTAACCGCACACCTAAAACATTCTCGCTTTGAGTTGAGACAAAATTTAATATATCGAATCCTGACTTTCCGAATCATGAAATTATCTGTTTAGTTGATACCTATTGAGCCAAAGCAGGACGAAATGGCAATCCAAAATTTGAGTAAGGTAGGTACTTGTAAACGTCAATAGTATCAGACTAAGCGTTCCAGTCAGATTAAAGAAAGTTCGTGGAATCCAAATCTTCTTTAAAAAAGAAATCCTAGAAAAATGCCACATCCCAATGACCCAAACCACATATGGGATGAGATGAGAGAGACTGCACTGCAATCAGAACAAATGTCGTTAACACCTGTCGCGAACCAACGACCTTCACACAGACACACCAAACTACAATAGACCATCTCTTCTACCTGAGATCCAATACAAAACATTGCATACTGGGTGTGACTGGACATTTCGCTTCCAAGCTATGCAAGGTTTTGGAAAACTTTAATTGATGGAGGTCTAGTTTTAACTCCACGATTTTTCTTTAACGTCTGTTTGTACAATGAGCTCGAAGGCCTTTTCTGATTTTAATAATAAGGTTTTTTCTCCGACTGAAAAAACTGCTTTATCAAAGGATAGATACCAAACCTCTTTTACATGAATGTAGGCATAATGGAGCCACGGAATATTTTCACGGAACAGACATACCTTTAGGGTGCCAAGCGAAGCGGGTGGAGCCTGCTAGTATAAATATAATACATTATTTTCATAGAATTCGCTAGTTAGTAAATTGGCCTTTTGGACCACCCGGAGCCCTAATGGTGGTCATTTTATCTGAGTGAGTTCTTGTTGTTTTCGCTTTTTGATGTTGTTGATTTTGTTGTTCTTGTTGTCGCTGTTGGTGATGATGCGTTATACCTTACAATATTACATAAGTCATGCATAAAAAAATAATTAAATTTTAGGGAGATCTGGACCCCATGAACCACCCCCGGGTACGGCCTGGCTTTGTTCGGTCAATAAATAATGGTTCTGTGAGCTGCAGATCTCACCCCCTTAAAATAGCCACCATTTAAACCCAAAAATGTTTGCCTAATTCTATGAACATAATTTTCCTACATTGGGCCTACTATGTCAAATAAAACCATAAATAAATATTTTTATAGAAGAATCATAAGATAATAAATAAATTAAATAATTACACAGTATCGATTCGGATTAATTATAAAGCTTTCGATAGTACTCAGACTATCATCGTCAGGCCGATGTCCAGAGTTATATATATATATATATTATATTATATTATTATTTTATATTAAACTAAGTACACTTTGTTCGGTCACTTATTTGGTACGCACATATCGAACTTTTCGGATCTCTTTTTAAAATTCTCCAAATTTCGTCAAAATCAAAAAACTCTTACAGAATAATATACCTATTTTAAAATTCTAGAACAAGAAGTAAAATATTTTTATTAACATTATTTAAATACTAGAGTTAAAACTGACCGAAAATTAACCGGTTTTAGTTGAACCCTGTCAAATAAAAATCACCCCTCTGAAGATATAAATTTCTGGTTGTTCATTATTTAATTGATCTCACCACCCACCTTCAACCACTCTACACCAGACCAGCATCATGCGTGATGACTTTCATATCATAAGGGTGGTCCCACACTCAATACTACCGTGTGACCAGGGGATCAGATTTCCCAGTGGCACGTCTCAAAAACATTCTTAACCACTGGTCGATGAAACCAGATCAATGTAAATCGGTCAATTGTGAAATTGTTGGCGTTGATTTAAAAAAAAAAATATCAAAATTTTAAAAAAAGAGGAAAACCTAAAAAGTGATCAATTTTGGTTCATTATTTTAAATAATGAACCTTTGGAATAATTGACCACAAAAAACAATATCCCCCCTCAAAAAATTTCGTTTTCACCTTAGATGTACCCCTTCGAGATAAACTTAGCCAGCGTCTATGAACGTTGAATACACCAGTTCCCGTTAGATCACTGAAGTTAAGCAACGCCCAGCGAGGTTGTACCATGTGGGTGTCCACAAGGGTTCGCGCCCTCGTGATTCTGGCTATTTTTTCGGCCCAACCCAGGCTGGGTGAGGTCAATGTGGGTAGCTGGTTTGCAAGTTTCCAGCGAATGGAAGGTGAAACCCCCATCTTGAATGACCAATAGATGTTAAAGAGACGTTAAGCCAAATTAAGAAAAAAAAGAATGCTGAAATTCGATGCGAAACTATTTCGCAGCACAAAAAAAAATCCATAGAGTAAAATATTGATTTTTCCAAATAGGAACCAATTCTACTCCAAGCGTAGGCACCACCTGAGATTTAAATTTGATAATTTTTAATGTCGAAATCGTTCTCAAAATGGCCAGTTCTACGCACCAGGAAGACTTGGAGTGCATACCATCAAAATCTTTTCGGTAACCTCTTATCAACCATTTTTCCTCCAAACCTGAATTGCAAAATGGGGAGAACAGCTGATTTTGAGAGGAACATCTACAACAGGGGTTCCCAATACCGCGCCCCCTTTTCTTGAAATGAAATCCCCCTCCCCTTAACAATATAAATTATGAATACGTATGGGTGTTGCTGAATGCTATCTCATGCAATGCAAAACGCTAATGTGTTGCTGAATGCTATCTCATGCAAAACGCTAATGTGTGGCTGAACGCTATCTCATTCAAAACGCTAATGTGTTGCTGAATGCTATCTCATTCAAAACGCTAATGTGTTGCTGAATGCTATCTCATTCAAAACGCTAACGTGTTGCTGAATGCTATCTTATTCAAATTTTCTAAACATCATGTTCAATAAAATTACCTTTGTAAAAAAATCTGTACATATATTTTAACTAAATGATTATAATTCAACTGGTCTCGTGCCCCCTTGGTTTGCCTTCACGCCCCCCCCCACTTTGTTGTTGAATTTGCAGCCGTAGCGAAGCACAGAGTAACAGCTATTGGGTAATTTGGTTGATTAGAGATACCATTGTCAAGTAAAACCATAATAAGGTAGATAAAATACTCGATTTTTGGTCAAGTATTTTATATGTCTTATTATAGCCAGTAGATGTTTAAGGAAGGAGTCTACACTCTTTCGTAGAGAATGACTTCATCGACTTTGGTTCTAAAAACTGCTCCAAAATGAAATACCAAAAAAATAGGAGATTGTCAATTTCGGGAACCTCCGCTAAGATTGCCGAGATTTGCATTCCAATTTTGATTCTATCTCCCTTTTTTCAAGGTACAAAAAGAAAAAAAAATGGAAAATTGAAAGGTAGGTACAAGGGAGAAAAAACTGAAAGGTCTAATAAAGTTCCACATGCTTGTCCCTCACTTCCTCCCCGGATCCACCTCGCCCATTCCTTCCTGCCTCTACCAACTTTTTTTTTTACCTTTTTTTTATTTATTTACTTTTTTTATATATAGAAGAAGAGAGAAAATATACTTTACTTGCCCTTACATTTCTAAAGATAGTAAAGAAAGTGTAATATCTGACCAGCGCAGCGTCTATGGCACGATAAATACACTAGTTTCCGTTAAATCACTAAAGTTAAGCAACGTCTAGCGAGGTTAGGTTCGCGACCTCGTGATGTTGGATATTTTTCCGGCTCAACCCAGGTTGGGTGAGGTCGATGTGGACCCCACTTGAGTCTAACTGCGCCCCAAAACTTGTCTTCACTGTCAGTCACATTTATAGGGTTCCATACTAAAATGTGCCAATAAAATAATGAAACCATGTGTAACATTAACAGAGTTCTTGGATTATGGGTATACATGGAAACGTAAAACATAAAATTTTCAAGGGAGGGTATTCTTTTCGTGATCCATTTTAAGTACATGGAAACGTAAAATACAAAATTTTCAAGGGAGGGTATTTTTTTCGTGATCCATTTTAAGTAGATGGAAACGTAAAATATAAAATTTTCAAGGGAGAGTATTCTTTTCGTGATCCATTTTAAGTACATGGAAACGTAAAATACAAAATTTTCAAGGGAGGGTATTTTTTTCGTGATCCATTTTAAGTACATGGAAACGTAAAACATAAAATTTTCTAGGGAGGGTATTTCTTTCGTGATCCATTTTAAGTACATGGAAAAGTAAAACATCAAATTTCAAAGGGATGGTATTTTTTTCCGTGATCCATTTTAAAGGTCCATTATTTTCAATAGAACTCTTATTTTTTCTATACATAGTGTGATTAACCCCCAAAAATTAAAACCATACCTAATAAAGAATGTTTCATAATATGAAAATGGTACCTATCACTGTTAGTGGCTTTTTTTTTTTAAAAAAAAAAAAAAAATATATACCTATGGCTTAAGCAGTTTCACAACTACCACTACCTGGTAGCTGTCAAGAGGCCCGACAAGAGGGGGGAGAATGGGGGGAATCCCCCAGGCCCGGGATTTCCTAAGAGGCCCGGTGAGAAAAATTATCATAATGAAATTTTTCATGTTTTTTTCTGAATAATAAATAAATCAACTTAAAAATATTGAAAAATTTTCAACACACAAAATCAGAAGTTTAGCGATAGTGGGAACATATGGGACAATGTCTATTGCAGGACACTGATTTTAAAATATAGTGCGACCTTTCAGCTTGTACAGCAAGAATAAATATTGGTGTATTTCGTAAACATTAACATCCGATAATCGAATTATTTGTTGCCAAGAAGAAGCGTACACGCTTTTTCACATCAACCGAGTGAATTGCCTACTTTTACTTTTGTCACTGCCCATACGATGATTTTAGATGAAAGAATAATAGAGGGGCCCGTAAATTTTTGTTCTAAAAGCCCAAACCACATATCTATAAATAATCGAAAAAATCTTACCATACTAAACAGGATTCTCCAGTTTGACAATCTTTAAAGGCCTCTTTTTAAAAAGTTTTGAATAGTTTCTTGAAAATATCCAGGGCACTAATAAAACACACAAACAAACAAAAAATGGACTCATAAGCAAGGGCTAGTCATTTTTATATCAAATGACAAGTGACTATACTTTTTACTTAACAGTCCTCTTAGTCTATTGCAGGCCTGTATCCAGGACATGGTTTTAAGGGTTCAACCCCCTCCCCCCCTGAAATGTTTGAAAAGGTTTGATTTTTCCTATAATCCCTATAGGTAAAACTCCCTTTACATGAGCCCCCCCGGAATTAAAATCCTGGATACGGGCCTGGTTTAGTGGGTATCACATTGGCATTGCTTTTGGGAGACCTGAGTTCAATTTTCTTCTTTTTTTATTTAAAGAAGGAAAAAAGTTATGCCACCGAACCGCTTTCGCATTACTTCAGGGCACTTCTTTTTATAGCCATGCCATTCGGGAAACAAGAAAATTTGATCAGAATATTTTCGTTCCAGGAGGGGATTTGAACCTACAACCTCCGGACCAAGAGTGTCAATGGTCTTAACAACTCGGCCACGGGGATCGGTTCAATCCTTTGCGGGGTCGGATAATTTTCGACTTATTCCTTGATATATAGCGGTGTACTCAGCCTCGTGAGGACAATTGAGTAGCTGCTTTAATGTGAGTAACGACCAGTGAAAAGATTACCAGAGGAAACCTTTCTTTTCCAAAATCCCCAAAGATATACACTTGGAACGTTCATTCAGCACCGACATCAGCATTTTTTTTATTTTCATAAAAAAAATCTTTTTATTTTTTTCCTCTCATGTAGAATTTTTTTTTCATATATTTATTTTTTAATAATTTATTTTGTTTTTTTATTATTATTATTTATTTATCTTTCAATTTTTTTTTTTTTTTTTTTTTTTTTTTTTTTTTTTTTTTTTTTTTTTNATTTCTGCACAATTTATGCAGAAATCATTTTTTTTTTTTTTTTTTTTTTTGAAAATAAAAATTACTTATTTTTTCCACCTGTGACCCATATAATTTACTAGGTGATTTGATTCCAGGCTGGTCGATTCTACGCTCTAGGATGACCTAGAACGCATACCATCACAGTAATAGTCATGGCCATCAAGAAGAAAAACCTCATATCAATCTATTTCTTCTAAATAGGTTGAAGTCTACTGCTAAAGAATTTAATTGTCATCATATATCTTTTCTTGGAGGCTGATAATTGACATGAGCCCTCAGCCTAATTACGTCAGGAACACAAGAGCTACAAAAATAATATTGTAGAGTTACTTTCTGTGGTAAGTTATATTATCAGTTCACGTGGACTCGGTCTTTGAGGATGTCACCGTGTCACCCTCAAGTAACTTCTTACAATCTCAAGTATTATTTAACTTTCCCTCATGAAAAGTTAGCAAAACATAAATGGATTGGAAGAAATTACGCCTTCGGTATTCCTACTATTTTTTACTACATTAATCTACAAATGGCAAAAGCAGTTGATTTTAAGGAGAACAGCGCTGCTACAATAACAGCTTCTTCTCCAGGAACCTTAGAGGCATATCAGATTGGCGGGCCATCTATACAAGATAAAACGTCGGGTCCACCAACGAGATAAACTGCAGTGACTTAACCGTTAGGTTTTCACTCTACAAATATTATTGCGCCGAGACAGAATGCAGTGACTTAACAGTTAGGTTTTCACTCTACAAATATTATTGCGCCAAGATAGACTGCAGTGACTTAACAGTTAGGTTTTCACTCTACAAATATTATTGCGCCAGCGCGGTGATGACACAATGAATACACCAGTTTACGTAAGATCAATGAGTGACCCTGTTGGAACTGTGGCTCTCTTTGCTCTGAAAATAGCGTGAATGTCGTCGAAAACGTTAATACCAACAACTGAGTTGTTAAGACCACTGACTCTTGGTCCGGTGGTGTTTGAAGGTTCAATATTTTCCTGTTTCCGTATAGTCCTAATGCCAAATCAATTCCGGGGCCATTAACTTTCGAAAAAATAAGGAGGGTACTATTTTCACCCTTCATTTTAGAAAGGATGAAAACTGTATCATTCTATGTCAAATTCTCAAGAAACCGAAGCTTGTATCCAAAAATAGCACGAGGTTCGATATGGATTTAATATCACCAATCCAATGGCCATTGTCCGTTTTCTGGGGTCAACCAGAATTCAAGAATGATTTTTTTCTGTATCCAAAATAAGAAGACTGTAAAAGACGTTTCCTGTCGTAAGTAATGAAAAAAAAAAACAGTTCCGGAACATTTAAGAAAAAGGACGGGGGTCACTGCAGTCACCCCATCGGGTACAACACCTAAAAAAATAATATACAGAAAAGGTTTCGAGGAAAATATACGGTTGAGGGGGAATTTTCACAAACTATAAAATTTGTGAAAATTTTAAAAGGGAACTTAAAGCATTTCACAATGTATTTAAAATAACAAAAACAGAATGACTTTTTCTTTTTGTAGAAAAAAAAGGGGGGGTAGGTTGGGGCGAGGGGGGGAAATAAATTTTTGTTGAACGTTAATATAATTCGAAAGCGAATTATGTTAAAAATTAATTTGGCAAAAATTTAATAACAATAAAAATGTTTCATCCCCCCTCTTTTCCACCACCTCACATTCTAGTTTACCTCCTTGCGAATGACTCCCTCCACTTCCTCAGCCTCTTCGTCTGTTCCTTTTACTTCGCGTTTTCTTTCTTCTTCTTCTTTTTCTTACTTTCTTCTTTTGCTTTTATATTTTTCCTCATATTAGTATTTTCCTCATACAAGATGGTGTTGTATGTACATCATCTAAAATATATATAAAAAAAAAAAATCAGAAATTTGTGTGTTTATATTTCACATCGACATTTACATTTTTGGTTTATTGTTTTCAATAATGAACCTTTGAAATCGTCACGAAAAAAATACACCCCTCAAAATTTGATAATTTACGTTCTAAGGTACGTAGAATCCAAAAATGGAATAGAAATAAATCAGTTTGTCCACCGTGTGATCTGTACTTTTATCACATAGCGTTGACTGATTTTGATTAAATTTGGTCCTATTTGAGGTCTCACTGTGCTCCACAACTAATCGTCAGCGTCAGTCTCATATATAGGGTTCAATACTAAAAATTTAGTATGGAAGGGTATATGTTTCTCTGACGGTGACCAAAAGTTGTGGGGCGCAATAAGATCCCACGTAGGACCTATGTACTACGTATTTCATTAAAATCGGTCAATGCCAAGGGGCAAAAGTGCTCTTCTCGGCGGACGGTGTACAGGGGACGGCGCGGCGGACGAAAGGATTTTTTAAAACGAGATTTGGATTTTGCATACCTTGAAACTTAAAATATCAATATTTGCGAGGGTGATTTTTTAGCCAGTTGAAATAATGCACAAATGTGTTACATTGACAAAGTTTTTTTTTTCATGCAAGCTAAAAAAAAAGCAGAATCATGATTTCGACCCTAAAAATCATCCTCATAAAATAATGAATTTTACCAACCCAATTAATTTGATTTGATTACCAAATAAGTTTTGGGTTGGCGAATGTTTCTTAATTGAAAATTTAATTATTTCCATTATATTGTGACAACGGTTCTTAAGTTAACACAAATACAATGTAGAGAGACCTGAAAAGTGCACTTTGTGACGAGAAGTAATAAATCACCTGTTCAACGCTCATTCTATTTGACTTGGCAGGCGCAGCGCTGCCGCGTTCCTGAATTCGTTATTATTATTTACCTGTCTACCTGTCCCCCGCACCACTTACAAGCGGGTAAACCCTGGATTGCTCATTGCTTTCTCTTAAAATTTAAACTCTCCCATTCCTACTGATCTCCCCTGGATTGCACAATCAACGCTCCATTATTACTCTCCCCCCATACTGAACTACTCTTTATCGCTCATTGCTTTCTCTTCTAAATTAAACTCTCCCATTCCTACTGATCTCCCCTGGATCAACACGCTCCCATATTACTCTCCCCCCCATACTGGACTACCCTGGACTGCACATTGCTTTCTGATCAAAATTAAACACTCCCATTCCTACTGATCTCCCCTGGATTGCAATTGCTTTCTCTTAAAAAATAAACTCTCCCATTCCTACTGATCTCCCCTGGATCAACGCTCCCATATTACTCTTCCCCTACTGAACTACCCTGGATTGCTCATTGCTTTCTCTTAAAAATTAAACTCTCCCATTCCTACTGATCTCCCCTGGATCAACGCTCCCATATTACTCTCCCCCTACTGAACTACCCTGGACTGCACATTGCTTTCTCTTCAAAATTTAACTCTCCCATTCCTACTGATCTCCCCTGGATTGCACATTCAACGCTCCCATATTACTCTCTCCCCATACTGAACTACCCTGGATTGCTCATTGCTTTCTCTTCAAATTTAAACTCTCTCATTCCTACTGATCTCCCCAGTATACTCTTTTCATATTAAGATTTTTCTTTACAATTTTCATATAAAGGAAATTCAATGAAAACTTTACATTCACCATTCCTCGTCCACTCTCTCTTAGACTTCCCTTCTTTGCCTTTCTTCTCTTCTCAACACAACACACTCCCCCCACCAGACCTCCCCAACCTGCCCTATCCGTTGTATACCAGGTCGACAAAACATTAACACGTCCTCAAGATGTTGATGAGCGAATTCTTTACACCAGAACGACACAATTCGACTACCATGTGTCACAATGGGTGATTTTCGGTAACCTTAAATATACAGTACTAGCTATAGTGGCGAATTTACAAATTTGTCGCCTGTAGTATATTTAAATTTTGCCGCCCTCCATGAAACCTTTACATGAAAAACTCGACATCGAAAATTCCAGCCCAGCATTACTATACTTTCCTTTTTATACGATAAGGAAAGTAAAAAATCTGGTGTGAATATCACACGAACCCAAAATTGTTCTATAAGCCAGAGTCCAAATCTCGAATTTTTAAGCTTTACCGTTCTCCTTTTAGGCAGGAATCGCCATAAAGCGGCCGAAAATTTGCCAAAAACGGTATATTATCAACCAAAGGTGTCTTTTTTTTGCAATCAATGCATAAAAGTAATATGAATTGGGATTCAATTTCAAACTCTTGCTGTTACCATTCTCTCTTTAGACGGGATCAACTGAAGCCGCTAAAATGTGGCAAAAAACCGCCAACCGTAACTTCGATTTCAATGAAGCTTCGTAGTATGTTCCAGGCATAAAATTGACATGTTCATGAAATTTGAGATATCTTGTTCACATACAGACAGAGGGCAGACAAACGCACGGACCAATGGATGAAACTCGAGATTTGTGCTCTGGGTACTCAAAACACGTTTTGGCATTGAAAACTCAACATCGAAAATTTTAGCACATTACAATACTTTCCTTTTTATAGGATAAGGAAAGAAAAAAATATCTAAGAAGGAGTGAAACATATTAGGTACATAAACATATTATATATGTTGAATTGTTTGTATGAACCTAATATGATTAGGTATATAAATATGAATTATTTTAATTTCTGTAATATACCTACATAGAAAAAAAAATCTCAAATTTTTGCCGCCCCTAAAATCTGCCGCCCTAGGCCCCAGCCTATCAGCCTATTGGTACACTGACTAGCTGTTTTACCCGTGCTTCGCGAGGATTCTTTTAAAACAAAAGTAATGGGGGGGTCCTATGTATGCCTTACCCTTACTTGTTACCCTCTGGAGGCCTTAAAGGCATGGCCCTCCGCAAAATTAATATTTTCTAAATTTTATTTTGCCTGATCCCGGTTTCGAACTCATTATTCTGGAATGGCTTGTCATAATTTTGAAAACTATGTCTTAAATTAGGTATTAATCTTGTCGTGACAAAATTTAAACCGTGACCGGACCGTGATTTGGTGTATATATTGGAAATTTGACGGTTTGATATTTTTAAATTCTGATAGTATCCCTGGTGTTGTAGACAATTATTATTATTATTATTTGGGGGGGG
>CM022882.1:7980676-7994021 GCA_012654025.1 Pachypsylla venusta | reverse complement strand
AAAATATATATATATAAATATGGTAGGTATATAATTGTCTTCACATTTTTATAAGTAACTGCTACCTATATATTTTCCACATAATTACATTATGTTTTAAAATATCCAGTAATATTTAAAAGTACTAGATATTTCCCCGTATTATATTTATATAAATATCTAATATATATTTTTTCATTGGATAATCTTATATTTAAAAGTATGTACAAGATATTTCCGCATATTATATTTACAATAAATATCTAGTACCTATGTATTTTGTCAATGGACAATCTTTAATAGTATTAAATATTCTCCTAATATAGTCCTATTATCATATTTTTTTTAAAAAAATATCTAGTAAGTATGTTTATATTGATAAAAAAATCTAAAGACAATTCATTGAAAAATATCAAGAACATATTTTTTAAAACTAATTAAATATATAACATAATAAAACATGGCGCAGTCTTTAGGATAACCGAAATTCATCCTTATCAAAAATTTATTTTTCTTCGTTTAGCGTCAACAAAATCAGATTCACTATCATCTGAATTACTATCAATATAATATTTTTTAGTATTATTATTACGACAAGATCTAGTACGTTTAGAAGTACTAGATTTTACTTCAGAACTACTACCAGCTTTATTTAATGTATCATTATTTTTTTCTTCAAAAGCATGATCATTAATACGTTTCTCACTAGATTTTTTGTTAACTTCATGTTTCGTATTTTTTCTCATTAATAAACTCTTACCAACTTTGGCATCCTTATTACTGTTAGCAATTGTTATACTATTTTTTGTCGATTTATTTGACTTAATCATCAATGAAACATTTTCATTTCGAATTTGAGAGCTACATAAATTATTTTCTATTTCTTCTGATTTGTTATTAATTTTATCAATCTTCTCACAAACAGAATTAATGTTATTAGTAGTTTTCAACTTTACATTTAAATTATCAAGATTTTCTTCTTGCATAATATTTTTATGAATTTCAAAGTCCTGTTCAAAGTCAGTCGTTTGACTATCCTCAGATTTTAAATTTATTTTATTTTCTAAATAAAGAATTAAATTGTTTAATTTTTCATTTAAATTTAAAGGTAAATTAAATAGGTCTATTAAATCTTCATTATTTATCCAATCGCCATTTTTACTTTTATTATTTACATTATTCTTGTTCACTTTTTTCAGATTAATGCTAGTATTTTTTAAATATTTACTGGTTACATATTCATTTAATCTGTACATTATTTTTAGTTTTAATAGTTTAATATAAATGATTTCAAAAGTATTGTTTTTTTGTACGGTTTGTTCATTTGATAGAATACATTTCTTTTTGAGACTGGATTTTCTTTTTCCAACTAGATTTTCCTTTCTTGACAAATCAATGCACGTTTCTTTTGATTGATCATGTTGGCTTGATTCTTTCACTATATTTGAATAATCTTCAATGTTTTCATTGTTGTTCCTGTCAAGAGATAATTTTTGCTCAATTATTGTACTCTTTTCATTTGATTTTTGAATCAATTCATTTGCCTCTAAATTGTTTGTCGTTTCTGCTAGATTCTCTTCATTATTCAAACGAAATGACACCCGTTTCTTTTGGATTCCAACATTATTCTTCACTTCTCTATTTTCTTGCTCAACTAGGTGACTCGCTTCCTGATTATTTTTTTTATATTGAAAAATACAATCATTTCCATCAATATTAATTTTAATATTTATTTCTTTTTGAATATATTTAATAATTAATAAATTATTATAATTCATTGTAGCTATAGTATCAATCAAATAAATAAAGAGTAAATTATTTTCTTTGTTAACATTGAAACCGTTATAAAAACCGTTAATATTTAAATTTGTAAATAATAAATTAAGAATTGTTTTTATAAAGAAATCTTTGTCTTTTGATAAAATATAAAAATTATTTAATTTCGGAAGTAAATTATTTTTATTGTCTTGTGAATAACCTCTTAAAATAAAATTCAAACCAATATCAAAATTACGTCTTAATTTTTTCGATGAATTTAGAGCGACTGCGCCAGTTTCATTTTTATTATTTTCATTTGAATCATTTTTTTTCCTATTAGAATTATTCAAAATTTTTACACAATTTCGTTTCGCAATATCGTCTATCTTTGACTGATCATTTTCATTATTCTGACCTTTTCCTTCTTTGCAAGACATAATACCATCTAATTTTTGTATTTGTTCATAGCCAATTGCTCCCTTTACCAATTGATTATTTATATTTTCATTTGGACCCTCTAATTTATTTTTAATTTGAATTTCATGTAAAGTCTGATCCAATTTAAAAGTATATAAAATACCTTTCTTACAAAACTCACTCATAACAGTTGGATACATATTGATAATATTCCTCAATTCCATTTTCGATTTTTCTACAATATTATAGTTAATTTCATTTAACATGCATATTAAAATTTCTACGACTTGTTGTGGTGCCAGAAATCCATAATTTAAACATTTAAAAATAAAATCACAAATAATTAATCTTAAATTTGTATTAATGTTAAAATAATTATTTAATATCAATTTGTAATAGAAATTAATTGCATTTGTGCTGTCAGAATAAGTGTTAATTATTGTTTTTAGGTCTACATTATTCTGGACATTTTTATCATTTGTTAAACCCTGTGATAATTTTAGGTCAGAAGTATTTTGCGTACCATTCTGACCTAGCTGTCGCAGTCTTGATGTTTTTAAAGTTAAGTTATCATCATCATTTATATCTCCTAACAATGGTTTGCATATTTCATCTAAATGATTGTTTATATTTTTTATAATTATTATTTTTAAAGTAACATTCAACTTATCTTCCAATAAATTCGAATATATTTTAAGAACATTATGTGATAATAAAATATTCGAATTTCTCAAATGTAAATATCCTATTGCTCTAAACAGCAACTTTTGATGTTGTAATTCTTGTGGAAGGTGTGAAATTCTAAAAATTGTATTTATTAAATTAGTAATTATTTGTGAATGTTTATCCATATAAAAATGTTTGTAATTTTCATTTATAACTGTGCTCAATAAATAAACGGTTTCAGATAACAATTTCATTGAAACTGGTTGAACATCAGTTTTGATTTGATCTTCTTTCAAGTTTGTATCAAGATTGTCTTTGCATTTGATGACTCCTTGAATTCTTTTAAAACTTTGGACCGGACCATTTTTTACAGTTTCGTCAGAATGTTCATTCATTTTGTTGATACTACTTTCATTACAGTCAGATTGGATCTTTTTTAATTCTACATCTAATATTAAATAAGTTGTATCAAAATAATCCAAAATTGTTTTTCCATTTCCATTTATCTTCGATAAAAGTTCAATACAGAATGCTTTTAATCTATAAATTTTATTTGAATATAAAATGTCAACCAAGAAATTACTTAAATTTGACAAGTTTTCTTTACTAATTATTTTAGACGATTTATTCTTTTCAATAATATTTTGTATTATTTTACAAATATAGTTTATGAAAACTAAATTAATTTCTTGCTCATTAATATAATCTTTGAGTATGATAATAAGTTGATCGAAAAATTCAAGAATGATTTTAGAATTAATTTTACTAAAATAATAAATAACTAACCATAAATTAATATTGAATATTTTATTATTAATAATGTATAAAATAATTTGTTTTATTGAACAAATGATTGACTTATTTAGATTTGATCGAGAAAATAATTCTTGAATCAAACATTCAAATTCTTCATTATAATGACAATTAATTATTCTCAACATAAAAAATATTTTCTTCTCAACGTAACTAACATAGGTTTCATTTTCAAACCATATATTTGTAAAAAAATTAATAATTGTATCTTTTATATTAACATTTTTTAATTTTAACAGTAAAATTTTAATGACTTGTAATTGTAAATTATATTCATCATTATTTGGCACATTTAATTCATTTTTATTAAAATCAAATTCGCTTCCCCAGATTTCAACTGGTTTCTTGTTATAAAATAAATTTGAATAAAAATTAATTAACAATTTAAACACATTTAAATTGTCATCATTATTTTTCAATATTTCTAACAATTTAATTTGAAATTTTTCATATATTGCTTTACTTTTCGTACAAAAATGACATAATATTGATATAACCATGTGTTGTATGAATTTATTTTCATGGTCAATGAACTGATAAACAATGAAAATTATTTTATCGGTCAGTTCATTGTCCAAATTATTGTTTAAAATTAAATGATACAAATTATTTAATAACTTTAAACGAAACGTAACATTTGTTTTGTTATCTTTTATTAGAAATAAAATAATGGACATAGAATGAGTGAGTACCATCTGATTAAATCTTTCAAATAAAAAGTAATTATATAATATGGAATATTCTTTAACAGTTAACTGACACTTTTTCTTATCTTCATTGGACTTAATCATAACCGATCCCTTTTCTTTTGATAAATTTTCATTATNTCTTTTATTAGAAATAAAATAATGGACATAGAATGAGTGAGTACCATCTGATTAAATCTTTCAAATAAAAAGTAATTATATAATATGGAATATTCTTTAACAGTTAACTGACACTTTTTCTTATCTTCATTGGACTTAATCATAACCGATCCCTTTTCTTTCGATAAATTCTCATTATTTTTCGATATCCTTTCAACATTTTTTAGATTATTCTCTAAATTAAATCCACTATATTCAATTACGTCCAAATCTTCTTTTCCTAAATTAACATTTTTACAAAAATATTTACAAAACATTATATAAATAATTGAAAATGTATTGTGTTCATTTTTTGAACAATCCAATAACCCAAAAACAATATTCCCATTGCCCATCTGTACTGAACTTTTTTCAATTTTTTTCTGTATATTTTTATATTGTTCACACACTTGTCCTATTACATCAAAATATAATCCTAAAATATTAAAATTATTATTGTGATTCGATTCTTTAATCAATACACCTAAATTTAAAATTAAAGAATGATACAAAATAATGACTCCAACACAATTTAAACGAGTAGTATTATTATTCAGTTCAATTAAATCATTAATTAAATTATTCAAAAATATTTTACAATATTTTGAAAGTAAATAAATTAATGAACGACCTTTAGAAAATAAATTAACAGTTAATTTTTTCACGTCCAACTTAATATTTATATTATTTTCAATGAATTTAATGAAAAACATTGTTGTACAATGAACATCGTACGTAAAATCATTCATTCTATAACTTACAATAAAATTATTTTTAGTATTAAAATATTGATTTTCAAACCTAGATAAATCTTCAATAAATATGTCATGTAATAATTCATAATTATTAAAAAAACAAATGATTAAATCAATTAAAGTGATACTGATTCTACTATTCTTTATAATGAAAAACAAATTATAGAAAATTGTTAAAAAATTTGTAATTAAAATGTATTCAAAATTTTTAATATTAAACAATTTTTCAAATAGAATGAACATATGGTTAAATTCATGTTCATTTTGATTTATTAGTAAAACATTATTTTGTTTTTTAAATGTTTCAATAAATTTATTTAAATAATGAATTAGTGTTAGTAAATATTGCTCCTTATATAAATTTTGTAAATTGAAATTCTTATTTAGAATAATTAAAATAAAACGGATATCGTTGATTTGTTCGAGAATTAATTTGGAATTATTATTGTTTATTACTATATTACTATTGATTCTTTCACAAATAACTCCCAATATGTTCGACAGATCTTCTATGTGGTCTTTATCATTCATATGAAATGTTTCAAACGTGTTAATAATTACATTAGATATGCTTTCGGAGTTTTCTACAATTTCTAAACATTGTTCCAAGTTCATTTTTTTATTTTTTGTGTTTGCACTTAGATTTATAGACTTTTTCTTGAATTTGACTGCGCCATTTTTGCATTCTTTTTTCTCGTCCTCTTTCGTACTATTATTTAATATACTATTAGAGTTCATGCTTAGTCCTTGGGTAGATTTATTCTTTTCTTTTTTACTTACAACAGCTTCATTAATTCTTTTTGAATCTTGAGTATAAGATTCTTTCAAATATTTTTTTTCCTTTTCTTCCTCGACTGCGTCATTTTCGATTTCTTTTTTTTCGTCGTTAGTAATATTAAATGGGTTCATGTTCAATCCTTGGTTAATCTTTTTCTTTCCAAATCTACTTTCTGCAGTTTCTTCAAAGACTTCCTTTGTACCTTCACTATATGATTTTGAATCTATTTCATTTCTGTTTTCTATTTTTTCCTTGTCATTTCCTGTAATATTATATGATTTTATTTTCATATCTTTGGTAAATTTTTTCTTACTTTCAACAAATTTCTTACAATCTTCATCCACTCTATTGGGAATTCGATTTTCAGTTTTTGATTTTTTATTAATATTTTTGACAAATATTGTATCTTCTTTCGTTTCGTTTTGAATGACTGTATCGCTGCTACCATCCTGGTCGTCTTTACGAAATTTTATATTGGCTTTTGAAATATTTTTTTTGGTATTTTTTCCCTTTAACGATTCATTTTCATCATATTCTTTTTCCTGATCATCTTTTACTAAAGTTGTATTGATTTTATTAGTATTCGAAATTTGTTCATCCTTCCTCTTTTTAAATTGCATGATAACTTCATCATCTATATAACTTTTGTTATCATCTAAGCTTTTATATTTACGTTTACCATTATTTTGGATATTCTTCATTTTCTTTACCGAATCAATTTCTTCAATTTTTTTATCGACGGAAGCAATTTTATTTCTATCGTTAAAATTTGAAGTCTGCACAATATCCATATCTACGACATCAGAAGACGTGTTTTTAACATTTTTAAATTCAAATTTTTTGTCATATTTGGACACTAATTCGAGATTTCTTGTCACTAATGTATTAATTCTAAAATTATTGTTTTGTTCTAATGGCTCTTCCTGTAATCTTACATCGCTTTTGACCACCGATATTTGCAGTTCATTTGAAGGTCTTTTTTGATAATATTTTCTCTTCACACCTTCATCACACCTTGGATCTTCCGTTTCAGATATTTGCCCTTCTGATAGTTGATTATCAGATTTATCACTCAGTTCAATAGGCTTCTTTTTCTTATCTACTCTTTTGAATCTTGCATTATTTTTGATATTACAAGACACATTCTTTTGTACATCAATGAAACCACCACGACTAAAAAGTTTAATTTTTCGATTTTTAAGTACTTTTATTTTCGTAGAATCATCTTGATTTTTTTTCAATTGTTTGGCACTGCAGAATTTCTTAGGAGTATAATTAACTTTGTTATTAAAGACATCTTCATCGGAAAATTCGTATAAATCAACAATTTTCATCTTCTTGCTAATATTCCCTTTTCGAATTAAGTTCCCTTCACACTCATCGTCATAAAATTCATAGTTGTCAAACATTTTCTGTTTCATCCGTGCATTACCCTTTTTAAGATCATCATCCAACTCGTGCATGACATCGTTATTCCTTTTCTTGTCTCTTACATGATCACACAATTCGCACATCTCTCGACATTCACTTTTCCACTTCTTTTTAGTACAGTCCTTATCTTTTTTAATACAATCTTTGAACAACGAACTATCATCGGAATATTTGTTCCCATCGACCTTAGTCTTTTTTCTCCTTTTCTCAACAGAAATTCTATCCTCTAAAAACTCTTCGCTTTCATTAAATTCAAAACAATCATGCAATTTTTCATTTTTCTTCTTACTAGATTTTTGATCAGTATCTTCCTTCTTTTTAATAGAACAAATCTTTTTATCATTTTTTGGAAGTTTCACTTTCTGTTTTTCAATTTTTTTGTCACAGTTTGTATCTTTATGTTTCTCATATTCAATTTCTTTAACGTCAACTTGTTCGCTTTCATCAAATTCAAAACGATCATCCAATTTCTTATTTTTCTTCTTACTAGACAGTTGATCAGTATCTCCCTCCTTTTTCAAAAAAAGATCTTTCTTTTTATCTTTGCCATTACAACTTTTATCATTCTTTTTATCATCATTTTCTTTAATCGAAAAATCAGCATCATCTTCATTAGTATTTTTATTTTTATTAATTAATTTAACATTATCTAAAAATTCTTTATTTTTTATTTGTTTCATATTCTTTGTAGTATTTGTTATTTTTCGTTTGTTCGCATTAATCGAAGAATTGAGTTTTATTTTAATAGAACTAATCTTTTTATCATTTTTTGGAAGTTTCACTTTCTGTTTTTCATTTTTTTTGACACAGTTTGTATCTTTATGTTTCTCATGTTCCATTTCTTTGACGTCAACTTGTTGTTGTTTTTTTGTTTTTTTATTTTGATTTGCCGTAAACAAAAAGTCTAATGAAGAACTACTTTCTTCGTCCAAAATTTTGTTATTTTTATTAATACATATCTGAAAAGTTACACATAAATTAAACTGAATCTCAAGTATTTAGATCAAACCGAATTGACCTGAACTGGGAGTGTAATTGTGAGACGTTGACATTTAACAGAAGATAGTGAATTCATATTATCCTGAAATTGCTTTAAAATCTATTGGCCATTCGAGACGGGGTTTTTACATGCATTCGATTGCACCCAAATATTTAGACAACAAATATGACATACATACCAAATTTCAAGTATCAAATAAAAATCCTGCATATAAATTCTTGTGATGATCAATGCATTAGTAGGCTCACAATAACAGAAAAGCGATAGTTTTGTCCCATCTTTGAAGCGCTTAAACTCCAAATGAGTACAGACAAATGTTCATAAAATATTTTCTTCTTATTTTGATCTCAAAAATCACTTCTGGACTCTAGAAAAGTTTTACATCTGTTTATCAAGATATACATCTGTTTATAAAAGTTTTACATCTGTTTATCAAGTTAATTTTTGTTTGTGCATACGGTCATGACTCGCTGACAAGAGTACTCATTTATGTATAGTATTGTTACACTTTATATGGATCAGTATTTTAGTCAGCTGAGCATGGCCGTAATAACGTTTAGTTACCTAACCTCATTGTTCTTGTGAGCGAGACATCTCCGTAACGTAACCCAACCATATAGTAAAAAAATAGCTGAATCGATTTCAAATGATTCAGGGTACATTTTAAAAGAAACCCTAGGATTCTAGCTTCAAAAATAAAGATTTGATAAAAACACATTGTCAGGGCTAATGAGCCTCCCGGGTAGGGTTAACAGACATCGAGCTTTGGCAGGACTTGCCCAGCTTTAGCAGGACATGTCTTGTTTCTTGCACGTTTGTCCTTCCTGCTTTTAAAATAACGAAACATATCTTACAAATATTCAGTATACACAATCTATTTCTCTGAGGTATAACTTCAGTGAAATGCATTGTGAAGTTCTACACATACTTAATGAAATCAGAAGACCCAGAGGTAAAAACTCCTGACAAAGAGTCCTGAAAAGTATCACTATGGTCAGAGGTAGTAAGATTATGACTATAAGTTACAAAGCAGATAAATGACTGTAAGTTACATAGAAATGACTTTACCTGTTGGTTTTCTGATTCATACCAATCCATTGCAAATTGATAAGATTTCATTAATCATTGCAGATAGCAGGATTCCGCTGATAACGAAAACTGAATTAAAAGCACAATTACCACACTTAAAGATCACTTACACAATAAATTGTTCGTCTTCAGTGAACCTTTGTATCTGATTACCAATTGTTCTATAAATTGATCGATTTTCCACTTGAGTTATTTAAGAATTTTGAGATATCTGATATACTTTTACTTTATTTTATAAAACCGCCATTGCATTACAGATGACCATTTGGCGCCATTACGGTTTTGCAATTTTTTGGAGAACTGCGCGAGCGTCGCGCGCACCTCGTGGTAAATAATTTTTTAAGAAAATATCATTTTCATGTTCCAAAATTTTAAAGAAACGTTTACAACAATCACAAAAATGAAAGTCAATTTTGTTTTAAAAGGCGTATTTTTAGTTTTATTTAATCAAGTTCAATGTAGTCAAATTTTCATAGCGTCAGCCTAAAGTGCTATCTAAACTAGTCCGATGGCCACCGACACGACACTCTTATGTTCTTTAAATTGGGATACTATGTCAAGTGAAAACTTAATGAAAGTTAAACTTGACTATAACTTCACTGAAGATCTGGTAATTATATTGAAAATATAATAAATATTAACCTTTAAGAGTTGATTATTCTGTCCACTCTACCGACATAATGTTCAACGTTGCAAACTTTTTCTTTTGTCGTGATAGTCGCGATCGGACACATGGAAATTGAGCTTTAAAGGCGTATTTTTAGTTTTGATCTTTATTTATTCCAATTTTTGTTTGAGTCCTTGCTCAAATCCCACTTTTAATAATAAAGTTTAATTCAGGCAATTTTTTTATATGAGTAATACTAGTGTTCAGTGAACTGTGGATCTTACTTAGTTGTGACGACTATGAAGAGAAAAATAATTTATAAACATCATAAGTCGTAAGTGTGAATTTTAATTTAAGTTCTCGAACCCCTCGTCCGATTGGGCTTGGTATGGAGAATGGACATGGCACTACCTATAGCGACATTGTGATCATTTTGGACCCTATTAGACGTCTCCCTGGCAGCGTCCGAATTACACACGGCTTGCACGAGGAAGGTCGGTGTTCGAATCCTGGGCGGGTCGAAAATTTGAAAAAGGTTTTTTGAACTCTCTACTTAGTCTGGTTGTGTTCGGGGTTAACTCAGTCTCCTGAGGACGATTGAATAGCAATGGCAATAGCAACAAGTTGTAGTATTATAAGTTAATTATTTGTAAAATATAGCTTTCGGTGTATTGGAGTGATTGATAAAAAAACACCTTGTAATGCTATGGCAAAATAATATACTTTTACCTTTTACCATTTCAGGCCCTCAAGATGGTTGGTTCTTCGCACCGGGGCTACCCGTGCTTTCGGACACGGCCAAAGGCCATCAACGCCGTTCCGACGACAACTCACTGTGTGTTTTCTTTCGTTGGGGCTGTTCATCCAGCCGTGCTGCTCCAGATTCTTTTTTAAGAAGTTGATGTATAAATCTTTGCTGAGCCCTGAATTATCTGATGGCTGTCCTCTATGTATGCTGGCTGCTCATGATGTAAATCATTGATTNTTTTTTAAGGGGGGGGGGGTATTTTTTTGGCCAGTAAAATAATAAACCCATGTGTCACATTGGCAGAGTTTTCGATGTGTGTCTGATTGTGAACATGTGATAATGTGATGTATATACTTAACATAGGACATAGCTACATACCAAATTTCAGGTCTCTAGCTCTTACCATTCTCTCTTTAGGCAGGATTCGATATAATTGTCAAAAATGGGCCCATAAACGCTTAAAGTCGCCAACTGTGGGTTAAACTTCAACCAAAGTGTCCTTGCGCATTTAGCTCATAAAAAATAATATGCAACAAATTTCTATCTCTAGCTTTTACCTTTTACTTTTTATGGCAAATTGTTGAAAACCGCTAAAAAGCGGCAAAAAACCAGCAACAGTAAAATAGATGTGAACCAAAAGAGGCATTTTGTATTCCATGCATAAATTGTGTAAATAAGCACCAAAATTTAAGCTTTAACTTAAACTAAAAGTATAATTTTATTGCTTTTGCATTTAATGCAAAAAAATTCAAGCTCTAAATACCATTCTCTTTTTCGACAGGATTAATTGTGAACGTTAATGAACTCCACTTTTGACTCCCATGTACGTGGGAGTCAAAAGTGGATATGTGTAATGTGTATGTATGTTACGCGATACAAGCCACAATTTTCATCCAATTTTGACGAAATTTGGTATACATATTTAGGACAAGAAGGAAATTCGGTGTATAGTTTTTTGGGGCCCCAGGGACCCCAATATTGTGTTTTTTGAAAATGATTTTTATCTTTTTAGCGGTTTGTTGCAGAAACGTAGAATTTTGATATGTGACGACTGGTGTTAAGGGATTTTCTATTTTGAACATTTTGGAGGCCTTCCCCCCCGGGGGGAGAGGGCCACCAATATTTTTTTTTTGAAAATTATTTTTCTCTTTTAAGCGGTTTGTTATAGAAACGTAAATTTTAATATTTGATAACTGGTTTTAAGGGCTATCCGATTTTGAAAAAAAAAAACGCGGCCCCCCCACGGGGGGGAGGGCCCGCGTTTTTTTTTTCTATAAATGACTTAAACACTAACGTGAACACCTGATCATCTTGATCCACTAGTAATTTATCGCGCTGAAAAGCGGAAAAACACCAAAAGTAAGTTCGATCTCTACCAAAAACTTCTAGCACTTGCCGTTCTTGAGATATCTTAATGTTTACAGACATGCTCCGACTAAGGTCCGGTCCTACCAAAAGCCGAGTTTTGAAACACTCGGGTTTGGGTATTGTATTAACACAGGTTGAAACACGTCGTGGCAGGATCGGACCTTATGAGTCTTATGACTGAAACTCGAGATTCGGACTCTGTGAACCTCAAAGCGTGTTTTGACATTTTGAGGTAAATATTTTCTACTACTAAATATTTTTTTCTTCTAATGACATAGGCGAAGGAAAATATAAACATTTAAAATGTATTATTTGTGTACCCCTAAAAATTTAATAGGTAATTAGGCAATCGGTTGTACAGGAAAACTTGTTTTTTCCTCCTCTCTCTCACTCTTTAATTTGGCTTAACGTCTCTTTAACATCTCTATTGGTCATTCAAGACGGGGGTTTCACCCTCCATTCGCAGGAAACTTGCAAAGCAGCTACCCACATTGACCTCACCCAGACTGGGTTGGGCAGGAAAAATGCCAGCATCACGAGGGCGCGAACCCAGGTAGACACCTACATGGTACAACATCGCTGCACGTTGGTTAACTTCAGTGATCTAACGGGAACTGGTGTATTCAACGTCCGTCAATGTGGGTAGTTGGTTTGAAAGTTTACAAGCGAATGGAGGGTAAACCCCCCGTCTCGAATGACCAAAAAGAGAAGTTAAGCCAAATTTTTTTTTAAAAAAAAAAAAGATTTCAGGATTTCACTCACTTCAAGAAAAACTGATTTCTCGAAAAGTGCACAATTTTCCACAGACCTGTTTTGTTTCAAACTTTTAATAAAGATGTTAGATTACGATCCCCATAGATTACGATCAGAAAATTAAAAAATGGGAAAATAGTTTGGATATGATCGGTTTTGTTTGAACCAAGTTGGACTTTTAATTAAATAAAACTGAAATAAATATATCAACAGATTGGGAAGATAATAAATTGTAAACAAATTAGTGACCACGTGACTCAGCTGAGCGTGCGTCCTGATTGGTTGAATTGGATATGATCGGTTTTGACTGAAACTATGGGGTGGATATGATCGTTTTG
>CM022882.1:7946556-7958871 GCA_012654025.1 Pachypsylla venusta | reverse complement strand
ATAATAATAATAATACTGCTTATTTATACTGCTCGAATGAGACTAACGAGTCCCTTTACCCCAGCAGTAAGCTTGTACTATTATTGTGGTCAAATTCTCAATTAATTGAGAGGATAAAATCCTACCTTGGCTGGGATTCGAACCCGCGACCTCCTGATTACCAGGCGAGCGCTTGACCACTGAGCTACCAAGGCAGTACTAAATACCTAAATGCTATTAGGTCCATACAAACAATTCATGTAACATGTTTTACCTCTTAGATATTTTTTTTACAATTTACGTAATCGCGTTTTGTTGTGGAACGGGACATGACCGTTTGCTAAGTGTGTCTGGCCAAAGCGGGGTCTTGTTTTTTTAGATATAGGCCGCATGGTGGCAATGAGTTCGAGAGAGATAGATATAGAGCGGCGATATAAGGTATTACCGTCCCGTATATACTACAAAAAATTGTAATTAATATCAGTGTGAACTAGGGTATCCAATTGTAGAGGTTCCTAGGGGGCGGTAAAAATTGAATAGCCTACTGTCCGAAAATCTGCCACTGGACCGCCTACGCCTTTTCCTTCTCCCTTTTATTCCCGGAGTTTCCTATTTCTTCTTAATTGTTTCTCATTATATTAGGAAATAATTATTACATATTCATTCTTTTTCAAGCTGGCTCCCATTGCTCAGTGGTCACTCCACTCGTCTTGCACTTGGGAGACCCGGGTTCGAATTCTGGCAGGGGCAATAATTTGTCACGGTGGTTTGTGTGTTTCTGGGCTCACGCAGCTTTGTGAGGACAATGGAGATAAATGCGTATAGCGATCCGGTGCCAGCATTGTAGGTAAATTTGAAAAATTCAAAGTAATTGGATAATGATTGATACTGGAAAATTCCTACAATGCTGCAGTGAGCACCAAAGTTGTGACATAATAACAAAAAGAAAACGGGATTTTATATTGGAAAATATTTTTTTTCACTTACTATTGTGCCTTTTTTTTTTTTTTTTNTTTTTTGTAAAATATTTCAGGATAAATAAGAGCTATTGTGATAAAGCACTCGTGGTTCTTTACAATATGGATAGTGAGTCAATTGATTTGGACAAACCTCACAAGAAATCTGAACAATCTAAGAAAGCTAAAAATGAAAGTCAATCTGTATCAGGTAAATACAAAGTCAAGGACGAATGTAAACCATTATCGTCAGCAACAAAATTCAAATGTAAATATTGTACAGCCTTTTTCTCTCATAACTATAACTGTAAACGACATGAAAATCACTGTAAACGTCACGAGAATCATTGTAAACGTTACGAAAATCATTGTGTCGCCAGGAGAGGAACAGAAGAACATTTACGAAAATGTATCTGCCACGGGTGTGATTTATCGTTCAAACGAGAAGATCAATTGATAACTCATTTGCGAAAATATTCTTCTCACAAATTGGCTGCTAATCAAGAATTGGTCTCTCAGAAGGAAATGCCAGCAATAGAAGAATGTGTTGTTGTTAAGAATTGTTTTGAAAATTTGAAAACTCTTGAAGAAGAGAAAGTCATTGAAAAAGATAAAACCGTTTTAAGTTTTTCCGGAAGTGATACTAGTCGGAAATTAGTCTCACAGAAGAAAATTCCATCACGTTTGAATGAAAATTGTGTTGCAGCTTACGACGAATGTTTTGAAATTTCGAAAATTCCTAAAGGAGAGGTAGTCATTGAACAGAATGAAACCGTCTCCAAGAGTTTAAGATTTTTCAGAAATGATGCTTCTCAAAATAAAGTCTCAAATAAGAAAACTCCATCATCTTTGATTGAAAATTATGTTGTTGGCGAGGATGATTGTTTTGAAAACTTGAAAAATTCCAAAGAAGAGATTATTGTAAAGAGTGAAATCATTGAAAAGAATAAAACTATTTCTGAGAATTTGAATTTTTCCAGAAATGATAGCCAGAATAGAAGTTTGGAATATTTGCAGATAGAACGAATGCTTCATCTGCTCAATGTATTTGCTGTGGAAGCAAAGTCTCTTCCTGAAACAAGATCTCTTGTTGATATCAACACTGTCCTTATAGATCTGATCAAAAGTGTTAAAATCAATGATGATATTGATTTTAGAAGATCCGAATCTCCTGACGAGTGCAGCGATCAAGTTTCGTCTGAGAGTGAAGAACTCTCTGAAAGTGAAAGTTCTTCCAGCGATGACTGGTATTACAGAAGAAATCGGTGGTCACGTGAATCTAAATCTGAACGTGATATCCGCAATAGACATGACCGAGGGATGTGTATGAGCGACAATGACGTTAAGACGAAAGTTTTGGATAATATTTGGAAAGTTAGATCTGCAACAGACGAAACTATTATCTATGTTGTTAATCGTCGCAGTGATAGCTGCAGAGGAGTTTGCTCTTCCCAGTGTGACGAAGAAGAGTGTGAGAATTTGTGTGATTGCCTTTTCTCATGCAGTTGTCCAGATGATCATGAGCTCTGTAAGCACATTCATAAAGTTCAATCGTTCCTTAACGACAGAGGTGAATCAAATGTGGCAAATGACAATTATTTACATTTTTACTACAAACGACAAAATATGTACAAATCTTATGAATATAGTCGCCAGAAAAGTTGGTGGCCAAGAGAATCTAAAAGAGAACGAGATATCGAAAATAGACATACACGGGGAATGTGTATGCAAGATAGCTCTGTTATTGAAAAACTTCCCAATACAGTTTGGAAAGTCAGATCTGCAACAGATAAAAGTATCGCATACATTGTTTATCGTTGTAAAAGTATCTGTAATCGTAATTATTGCTCATCCAAGTGTCCCAAATCAGAATGTCATGATTTGTGTGGACATCTTTTCTCATGTAATTGTCCAGATAGTAATGTACTCTGCAAGCATATTCATAAGCTGCAGTCATTCATTACCAGAGTTGATAAGAAATGGCCAAATCTTTTAGAAAGTGTACAGACAAATTGTATGCAGATTCGACAGTTTGTACAATCTAAGATTGTACCTGTAAACGATATAAACTATATTACCCATGTCCTTTCAGTACTTTTACGTAATATTCAGTCTACAAAGAATGTTGAACAATCTAGTGTTAATCCTCAAATCATAGATGCTACCCTAGTTTCTACTTCCAATGAGAAGGTTAAAAATGAAAGATCTCAACTTTCCACATTCAGGAAGACACCGAAAGGGAAGCATGGATCCGAGTCTTCTGCTCCTAATCAAATCATAGATGCTACCTTAGTTTCTACTTCAAATGAGATGATTAAAACTGAAAGATCTCAACTTTCTACCTTCAGGAAGACACCGAAAAGGAAGCTTGGATCCGAATGTTCTATAGAGTCTATAGTCAAGAAAAATAACAACTATCAATGATCTTTGTGAAAATATTTTTGTTCATTTTTTTTTGCTTCAAAATGTTAGTGGTTAAAATTTAATTCAGATTCTTTATTTTCTAGTTTTAAGTTTTTGATGTTTCTTTATTATTGTTACTGTAGCTCTGTTCTCCCCATTTTTTATCTATGCTTGGAAAAATAGTATAAATAGGTTGAAAAAAAGGGGAATAAAAATTGATGAACAGTTCCAGGTCATTCTGGTGCTCACATTCGTTAGAATGTCTCCTTCCTATTTTTCTTATTTGGTTACCTATACAGGGTGGACCCGTTTAAGTGACGAGGTCGATTTTTCTCGAAAACTATAAGGTGTACAGAATTTTTTTTCTGGCCTTAATTTATTAACACGTAGGGGGACATCTTATGGTGACCTTTCCAAATCTGTGAAGGTTGTCATTCAAGGTTATTTTAAGGTCAACTTCTGAATCTTAAATGGATCGACCTGAATTTTATTGCATATTCAAATTCTCCATAAAATTTTGGCCATATTTATCTATTCACACTACATTTTTCTATAGATATTTTTAAGAATTTTTTATGGTCATTTTTTTTTTACTCGAACATACACATTTGGCATATCAAATGAAAGCTCTCGCCATGTCGTAGCTTGATGGAGATGTTCAAAGATGGCTGCTTCAGCCTCAATGCACAAGTCCAACCTTCTTTCGAGCTCATCAGCGGTTTTCAGCAGTACCAAACAAGGTATCTGAGAGCAAGCAGTCATAATTATTTCCATCATGTCGTCTTTGGTTGTTGGAGGGGAACGAAAAACGACATCCTTCAAATATCCCCAGAGATAGAAATCTGGGGATGTTAGATCAGGAGAATGCCACATGTGTATGTTCGGGTAAAAAAAAAGTTTGACCTTAAAAAATCCGTAAAAAAAGTAAAGTGAAAATGTAGTGTGAATAGTTAAATATGGCCAAAAATTTATGGAGAATTTGAATATGCAATAAAATTCAGGTCGATCCATTTAAGATTCTGAAGTTGATCTTAAAATAACCTTGAAGGACAACCTTGACAAATTTGGAAAGGTTATCATAATATGTCCCCCTACGTGCTGATAAATTAAGGCTAGAATAAATTTTCTGTACACCTTATAGTTTTCGAGAAAAATCAACCTCGTGACTTAAACGGGTCCACCCTGTATTGATATATCAGCAATCAGTGATGTTTGTGAAATTATTTTTGTTTACTTATAGAAATGATGTGCTTTAAGTTTCATTCAGATGTTTATTTTGTTCAATTTTTGTTTTCTAGTTTTAAGTTTTTGATGTCTCCTTTCCATTGTTAATATTGGTTACTGATAATGCTCAAAGGGTCAATAAGTGTCTCCAGATTTGAAATAACACCAAAAATAGAGATAAAGATGATGCGTAGAATCTGTCATTGCGAGGACGCTAAAGAAATCGTCAATTGCAGTGTTGTACAAATCACTGCCTCGTAAGCATTTTGGTTTATTATTTTCAGTAATGATGAACCTTTGGAAGCATCACGAAAATATATATATATATACGCTGCTCCATCATGAGGACGTTACTGAGTTGAACGTAGTACCTAAATTTATTTATTTTTTAAATTTATTGTTACCTTTTTTTGTTAAATATATAAAAATATTTTTACGAGAGTTGATATTTTCTTATTGTAGGAGTGTATCCTCTCAACCTATTATTCTTGAAGACAAGGCCGGTTTTTCTAATTTCCCGTTTTTTTTCTCAAGAACAGAGGCTTTGGAGATGGAGTTGAAAAGCTCCAAAGGATATGAAGGTTTCGTCTCCGAAAGAAATAAATTTAAAGAGGTTTTGTAATTTCTTGTGCTTCTTGGCAATTGGGACCACACAAGTGACGCGTCGGATCATCTAACGACTTCTCCTCCGGTACCAATCTACCAATGTTGATACGTCTGGTATTTTTTTCTTTTTCTTTTTTAAATTTAACAANTTGATACGTCTGGTATTTTTTTTTTTTTTTTTTTTAAATTTAACAATATTAACTGTTAACGGAAATTAAGAGGAGATAGACAGAAGAATTAAGAGGAAGAGAAGAGACAGTTTGGCTAGTTTAATAAAGTTAATTTAAAGATATTTATAAAAAGAATCGTAAAATAATAATAAAAAAAAAATTTACAAAAAAGACAATATCGATTCGGATTGAAATAATTATAAGGCGAGCTTTCAATAGCACTCAGGCTATCATCCTCAGATCAGTGTTGACTCTATGATGTTCAGAATAGAAGTGAGCGTACGTTTACTTTTGTTGATCGAGCAGGTGCTGGTATATTCTTATATTGTTTTATAATTGATGGAGCTCGGATTTTGATTTATAAAGAATGCTTCAAGTATTTTTCTTTTTTTATAATGTTGTTCATGGACAATAATTTTGGTGTCATCAAAATTAAAACGTAAGTAAACGTACGCTCACTTCTATTCTGAACATCATAAGAGTCAACACTGGCCTGAGGATGATAGCCTAAGTGCTTTTGAAAGCTCGCCTTATAATTATTTCAATCCGAATCGATATTGTCTTTTTTGTTAATTTAAAGTTTAGATTGATATTGTGAGAACCAAGCTAGGGTTACCGTGTCAGGAAAGTGTGCTAGAGAGAGTAGGTACCGAACAAAAGGTTGTGGCATGGTACAATTAAGAAAAGTAACCCCAAATAGAATTGGGAAAGTTAAAGAAGAAAAATAAAGTTCATTCAAAGGGTGGGGGTTAATTCCTGAGATATTCTCTTCCATGGTTCAAATGGTTTCTGATGGGAGTATTAGTCTTTTTGTCTAAATTTTGAAACCGGACCGACTCTCCAACAATCTCAAGTCCGACGGCAACTGATTCCACAGTATTGCAGCGTGTACAGCAAATGAATGGTCCATGAAGTTGATGCGATTATGTGGAATGGTGAGATGAGAGCGAGTGTTGTGATGATGAAATTGATGTAATGACGAAAATGATGAATGGAGACATAGGAAATATCAAGGATGTTCAAAGAAGTTTTTTAAATTTTAAAGCGCAGATTTTTTTCTGCGACCAGAAGACTTTTTGACAAACCCGATTGACAAGAAAGATTTGGACAAAAAATGACCAAAAGAGTTTTTGCAGTTTTCGAAAAAGGAAAAATATTTATTTGAGATAAACGATAAAGGGGAATCAATAATAATGCATTGAAACTTTTTGGGATTCTCCGTACGTTTCATCAAAATCGGACAAAGCGTTCGAGAGTTACCTATCAATACAAATGGACACGCGGACAAACAAAAGGAAAATCATGGTGCTAAAACTAGACCTCTCTTCGTTCGGTCAATCATGCCCTCCGCTTAGTCCGCTTACAAGGTTTACCCACACAAATCGTAGAGTTAAAACGAATTCACTTCGTTTAACCTTTCTTTTTTTTTTTGGCTTAACCGCTTAACATCTCTTAAACGTCTTTTGGTCATCCGAGGCGATTTGTTTAACAATAAACTCACCTGAAGAAATATTATATAACAGTGGACAGAGTTTTTCTTTAAAAATGTGCTAAATTGACAAAGTTTAATTTTTGAGGTACAATAAAATTAAAATCAACAGTTCACTCTAGAATTACACATACAGAGTTAAAATGAATAGCTCACTCCAGAATTACACATAAACAAATTATCAAGTCAGCTGATTTTGTTTTTATCATTTATCAGAACATAACGAGTTTACGAGTCGAATCACACAAACACAGGTATCAAATACGATACAAAGACCAAAGGTTATTATTTATTTCCCCCGTTTCCGATTTGCCTAGTTTAAGAAGACAGTAGTCGTTAAGCGAAACCTAAACCTATATTCACATTCGCAGAATATAACTATTTTTTCCTTACCAAAATTTACGATTTAATTCATATAAAATTAAAATCTGTTTTTAATTTTATAAAAAGTGTATTTTGTTAATTTTATTGCATTGTGCTTCTATAAATGTTTTTTAAAAGTTACAATTTTATAAACTAGTCGTAATTTACTGATAGCGATTTTTATTAGCACGCATTAACTAAACAATTAATTCGTTTTTTTGGTATTAGTTCAGACTTACCTGACCTCTGGAAACTTCTCTGTTAAAACACATTTCTAAACCACCTGTTGCATTTACCATTATTAATTTATTTTCTTGTTTTTTTTTTAAAAAAAATGTAATAAATAAAAACAACTTTATTGAAATTATTTTGATTATCGTATTATTTGAAAAATTTAAATCTGAATTAAATGCAGGCTTACCTTAAGACATTTTTTTTTATACAAGGAAACATCGTTAATATGTGTTCCTTGATTAATATTTTAACTTATTTTAAAAGTTATGTGTTAAAAAAAATATTTGAAATACCTATACCCATTTGCGTTTCTTTAAGCAAATTCTACATTTTATTCGAATAAAGAGAGATTCTTTTATTGGCTAGAGGCACCGATTCGTGAATTTTAAAATTTGTTTGGAGTCGCTCAATTTTAATCAGTTCGTTCATTAAAGTCATGTGTCTAGTGGTGGTCCCGTGTGTTTGTACTAATACCTATAAATTGTTCGATTTATGTAATATTTAAATGAATATATATATTTAAATTAATAATGATAATACGAAGTCTAGATTTAACTCCACGATTTTTTAAAACATTTTGTTTTATCTATTCGTTTCAGAATAACTCTCGAACGCGTTGTCTGACTTTGATAAAACCGTTTCGATACGTATTACGCTCTATGCGAATTTAACTGTAGTTCAATAATAATAAAATACATGATTGGGTCTACGTCCCAGGGCAAATTGGAGTTTGCCAAGGAATTCCAACCAGCAACACACCAAATGTCGTTCACCGCTCTCGTCAAAGTTTTTTGGAGCACCCACCAGTTGATCTGCTTCAAATGACAGCAATTAATAATAACTAAGGTCGCCCAGTCAAGCACACAGGACTGACACGTTAAATTACCTTCATATTCTCTTCAATGCGTATTTAGTAGTTCTGTGAATTGTAGATAAGGTGTTTGAGAGTTATCATAGTATAATATAGTCGGTTGTTCTATTCCTATGACAAAATACTTGTTCTTCTTAATATTGATAAACTCTCTGACCGTCGCGAATTGGTTTGTTAAATTAAATTGGTTTTTAATGCACTCCATAATCATGTCGACTCGCTATCTCTTATATCAAAATAATATAATGTTGACAATCGTCTGTTTGAAAATACTTTTAGACTTTCTCTTGTTTCTATTCCTGATCCCTTTTTTTCTGTCTGTCTGCTGCCAACCAATAAACAGCTAATGGTATTGACTTTTTCAGCAGCTCTGAGATTTTCTTTTCGGTAAAAAGACAGATTGACGTAAACCCTCAAGTCTTGTTACCAGACTGATTGACTCCAGGTCTAAATTATTAGACTGAGAAAAACCTCAACTTATTGTTAATTGGTCACAAACCTTTGATCAGTAGACCTTACACACTTAAATGACCACCATTCCAAAAAACTGATCACCTAATCAATGAATGTCCATACCAAATGCAATGAAAATCGAATAAGGCGTTTGAGAGTTATCGTGGTACAAAAAGACAAAAGAAAAATCGTGGTGTTGAAACTAGACGTCACTTCGTTCAGTCAATATTTTTTACTGATATAAATTTTCATTGCAGCGTTTTTTTTAAGTTAATTTCTGTGATCAATTTTAATTTTTGTCAATAACAATATTCTACTTTAATAATAAGGCATAACTAATTATAAAATAATATAATATCTTCTCTTGACCAATTCTAGTTTTATAATTTTCCAATGAACCTTGCCTGAGTGTTTTTTTCTGAGATTTTAATTTAAGAGAATATTTTGTTTCATATTAAGGTGAGTTCATATTAAGCTTTCTGAAGCAATAATATTATGTAAGTATGTACTTATTAAATGATGATTCTTGTGAATTTTTTCATTTTTCTAAACAATCAAAAGTTAATGGTAAAAAAGGCGGGATTCGTGAAAACCGCTAAAAAGCGATAAAAAAAACTTCCTTTGTCGTTGCTCGTTCATACTGGGGCTAATCGTATTTTATTTGCGAACCGAACAAGATTATTTATTAATATTTTTTAAATACCTATATTTTTATTATTTGTAATAAATATACAATATATATATATATACAGGGTGTATCTAAATTACGTCACCAAAAAATTATGGGTGGTAGAACACACTATTTGCAGTCGAAAAGACCATTCTACCCTATGGCGGAAATGTACTGTTTCCAAAATGGCGGCTTTATGGCTTTATTTTTAAAATACATAACCTTGCAGTACTTCTTGAGGAATAACTTTTCTTTTGCAAATTGTATCAAAAAAAAAAATCTTTTGATATGTGGGGTGTATCAAAATTTGCCATAGAAATTATATGTTACATGGGGCAAAACAAAAAGTATACCTAACCACTTTTCCAATTCTAATCAAAAAAGTTCTAAAATTTTAGCGGACTCGCCAAATTCTTTTTGATAATTCACTAGGAATAACATGCCCGTTTTCTTGGCTTTCTAAAAATATGAAAATTATTTAAATAACATTCATATTGGGAAAGTTATGAATTGATTACTTGAGAACGTCGTGGGTTGCTTTGAACTGAGTACGTACTAAAAATTGAATGAATTGAAAGGTATCAATGCAAGGCTTTTTCCTGAGGATTTCTTTACGAAAATTACCTACTAAAGGGTTGTTGTTCGAGTCTACAGAGATGATAATTTTATTTTTGTGACATTAATTTTATTTTCATTTTCCTATGAATTAAAATTTAATAAAAACATGTAGGTATAATATAATTTTAAGACATGCAATTTATTCTGTAAATACAATGATCGACGATGGTGGCGAGTTTTCATCCATCGACCCATCCAATGATGGAACGGTTATGGTTATGTATGTATGTAAAATCTCTGTTTTACGAAACTCTGTACACACTGGACACTGCAGGCAGTGGAAATTATTGCTAAGATCGTTTTGGTCTTTGACGACCTAATACAAGGAAGACGAGAGGCGTTCCGGAACATCATCAAAAGATGTAATCTGTGCATCGAGAACCGGGGTCAAATAATTAGGTGCTGCATGAATGGTAATAAATAGGTCACCTACTTGAGTATACCTATGCATCTACCTACCAAATGCGTATGAAGGCGAGAGGTTTCCGGAACATCATAAAAAAAAATGTAATCTGTGCATCGAGAACGGGGTTCAAATAAAAAGGTGCTGCATGAATGGTAATCAATAGGTAACCTAGGTGAGTACACCTATTTGGTATACCTATGTATGTACCTTGTACCTACTAGATGCGTATGATGACTTCAATACAATATTACCTATTACGTATTAAATTAACTGTAGCGTGTTATCTTTTCATGTTCATGNTGTAGCGTGATATCTTTTCATGTTCATGAACTTGTTCATGTAAGTTTAGAAGGCTTCAGTGGAGTAGATGTTTCTCTCGTCCCAAGAGGATGATTGTGAGGATCATTGTTTTGGATTTTGGATTCCTACATACCTTCGTACTAATACGTGGGTATTTGCCCTTCGCCACAGGATGTATGTGAGGAACATTGATTTGGATTCCTATTTCGCCACAGGGTGAATGTGAGGAACATTGTTTTGAATTTTGGATTCCTACATACCTACGTACTAATACGTAGGTATTTGCCCTTCGCCACAGGATGCATGTGAGGAACATTGTTTTGGATTCCTACATACCTACGTGCTAATACGTAGGTATTTGCCCTTCGCCACAGGATAAATGTGGGGAACATTGTTTTGAATTTTGGATTCCTACATACCTACGTACTAATACGTAGGTATTTGCCCTTCGCCACAGGATGCATGTGAGGAACATTGTTTTGGATTTTGGATTCCTACAATCCTACGTGCTAATACGCAGGTATTCGCCCTTCGCCACTATTCAATTTACTGTTTTTGTTTTTATTAGATACCGTCATTCATAATTAAGAGTTGACATCCGTTGTCATAATATTGTGTCCAATATTAAAATAAATTTTTGATTTCTTTTAAATTATCTAATGTTTAACATAAAATCTTTTCTTGACTTCCTTATTCCTTGAATAGGTTCAGTTCTAATGATTTTCCCATCTTTTATTTAGGTGGGTATTTCTTTTTCCTCGTTAAGGAAGAACATAACAACGTATTCAAGTTCAGTACTAAGTAGTCGATTTTCCCATCTTTTTATTAGGTGGGTATTTCTTTTTAATCGATAAGGAAGAACATAACAACCTATTAAAGTCCATTACTAAGTAGTGGATTTTCCCATCTTTTATTTAGGTGGGTATTTCTTTTTCCTCCACAAGGAAGAACATAACAACCTATTACTAAGTAGTAGATTTTCCCATCTTTCATTTAGGTGGGTATTTCTTTTTCCTCCACAAGGAAGAACATAACAACCTATTAAAGTTCATTACTAAGTAGTGGATTTTCCCATTTTTTATTTAGGTGGGTATTTCTTTTTCCTCCACAAGGAAGAACATAACAACCTATTACTAAGTAGTAGATTTTCCCATCATTTATTTAGTTGGGTATTTCTTTTTCCTCCACAAGGAAGAACATAATTTAGGTGGGTATTTCTTTTTCCTCGNTTAACATAAAATCTTTTCTTGACTTCCTTATTCCTTGAATAGGTTCAGTTCTAATGATTTTCCCATCTTTTATTTAGGTGGGTATTTCTTTTTCCTCGATAAGGAAGAACATAACAACCTATTCAAGTTCATTACATAGTAGTCGATTTTCCCATCTTTTATTTAGGTGGCTATTTCTTTTTCCTCTTTAAGGAAGAACATAACAACCTATTCAAGTTCAGTACTAAGTAGTCGATTTTCCCATCTTTTATTTAGGTGGGTATTTCTTTTTCCTCGATAAGGAAGAACATAACAACCTACTCAAGTTCAGTACTAAGTAGTCGATTTTCCCATCTTTTATTTAG
>CM022882.1:7917217-7933004 GCA_012654025.1 Pachypsylla venusta | reverse complement strand
TAAGTGGAACTTGGCCTCAAAATGTTAGATTAGACCTCCCTCATTGATATTATGAAAATGTTAGATTACACCTCCCTCATTAATATTATGAAAATGTTAAATTAGACCTCCCTCATTAATATTATGAAATTGTTAGATTAGACCTCCCACATCAATATTATGAAAATGTTAGATTAGACCTCCATCATCAATATTATGAAAATGTTAGATTAGACCCCCCTCATCAATATTATAAAAAGTCCCGAGGTGGGGAAATTGCGGAATCGTCCGCTATTTTGACTTTTATCGTCCGCCATTTTGAATTTTAGGCTAATTTTTTTGGTTTTCTGCAAATATTCGGAAAACGGTTAATTTTATCGAAATTTTTTATTAGACTTCGATGAACGTCAATTGAATTTCCTACAAGCCTAGTTCTATATACTTTTGTGGTACCTCTTTAGAGATGTAGTGTAGTCTCGGGATTGTAGATTTTTTGCAAATATTTTTTACTAGCTGTTGCGCCCGTGCTTCGCTACGATTCTTATATTGCTATCTTTGTTTTTCAAGGACAATGGAAATTGGGGGGGTGGGGGTGGTATTGGTTTGTGCCCACCCTATATATTGCAACCTTTAAAAGGTAAGATTTAAACGTTTCGCCAGGCGCCTTAGGGGCACGGCCGTTCTGACTTTTTATTATTTTCTAAATTTTATTTTTTTTAGGAATGGCTGGCCATACCTTTGCAGAAAATGTACTAAACTAAGGACTAAAGGGCCACCTAAAACTTTCTCGCTTTCAGTTGATGTGTTGTCGCGACAAATTTCAAGATATCGTGACTGTGCGATTTTGGTGAATAAACTTTGGCGGCAACTCGAAAACGGCTTGACATATTTTAGTTCTGATAATTTTCCTGGGGTCAATCAATTCGCTATCTGCTACCGTTTGCTGTGGTATTGTAACGGACAACCGCTCATACACAGATACACACAAATTTCTCATTTATATATTAAGGTTTTGATTGAACGTCAATTAAATTAACCACCATTATATAAACCTAGTTCTAGTTCTATCTAATGAAATTTTTTTTCTAAAATTTCTGCGTTATTATTCTGAAATTTGGTTGTTATTTAAAAAAAAAAAAACTTTTCTTCTTCTTTAACTTCACCGTTTCCAAATTCTATTTGGCGGTACTTCCCCTAATTCTACCTTGCCACAACCTTCTTTTCAGTGCCTACTTTTTCTAGCTGTACCCTTTCACTCTCTTCTCATATAATCAATGCGTAGTAACTGGAATTTGCTGATGACTTTCCATCTTCGGTTCCTAACACCAAATCCTCTGTATTTACACGGGCCTAGGGCCGTCACCTAATGAAGCTCGGTGGCTACATTCCCCAAAATTGTATACCCACCAATCCCAGCATCATATAAATATGGATTTTGAGTGAGATCTAAGAGCACAATAGGCCTGAACAGCAAACTACCAGGGCTGATAATGATGTGGCCAAGTGTGTTATTATATATTATTCTCAATGCTCCTGAAACAAAAGTAAGGAATGACATTATCCGGATATCTAAAGGGTGATTAAAAAAAATGGGTGTGGGTACTTATGTACGCGCGTGAGAAGTTATACTTCTTTTTAAAATTAAATTTAAAAATATTTTAAAAAAACTGAAATTTTTTGCTGTCACCAATCCATTCTTTGTCCCTACTTGGTGTAGCTTAACATTAGAGGGATGGGACCTAGACAAAAATCTTCCCAACTTTCTCGCTTTGAGTTGATATATTATGTCGTCGCGACAAATTTCGAGAAAGAATCGAGGAAGTCGAAAATCGTGAACTTTTTTGCTGTCACCCATCCATTGTTTGCCCCTACTCGGTGTAGCTTAACATTAGAGTTGCAAAATATGTCCTAAATGAATGAGTAAGATATCATCTAAATCTTTCTCGCTTTGAGTTGATAGAGAAAAAATATCATTTAGGTCGAAAAACTTGAACTTTTTTGCTGTCACCCATCAATTGTTTGTCCCTACTCGGTGTAGCTTAACATTGGAGGGATGGGACCTAGGCAAAAATCTTCCCAGGAATGCAACCATCAACTGTGCCAAATAGGTCGTCGCGAAAAATTTCGAGAAAAAATGTCATTTAAGTCGAAGAATGTGTACTTTTTTGCTGTCACCTATCCATTGTTTGTCCCTACTCGGTGTAGCTTAATATTAGAGAGATGGGACCTAGACAAAAATCTTTCCAGGAATGCACCCATCACGCCCGACGTTGCTTAACTTCAGTGATCTGACGGGAACTGGTGTATTCAACGTGGTATGATCGTTGGCTGTCCTAAAGAAGTATAACTTCAAAAATTGTCATACAGGGTATTCCGAAAAACATGTAATCCTGTAGAGCTCAAACAAGGTACTTTTGCTTGGTAAACATTTGTCAGAAATACACTCCCTCCGCATAATAGGGCTGTTGAAGTTCCAGATTTTGGTTTATTCTTTTCAATAATAAACCTTTGGAATCGTCATGGAAAAAAAATACCCTCCCTCAAAATTTGATATTATACGTTTCAAGATACGTAGAATACAAAAATCGAATAAAAAAAAATTCAGTTTGTCCGCCGTGATGGGCACTTTTGCCACTAGTTGACCAACGCTAGTTGACCGATTTGGATGAAATTTGGTATATAGGTACCATCTGGGCTTTAATTGTGCCCCGCAACTTTTGGGTGCAATCAAATGGCGGTTGTCGCCGCTTTTTAGCGGTGTTCAGTATTGCTGTCTAAAAGGAGAATTTCAAATCTCTATCTCTTACAGATAGAGATTTGAAATTTTGTATGTATGTCATATTTGGGGGTCTCAGCTGGCTGCGAAACTTTTGGGTTCAATCAAATATACCGCTGGCGCTTATTACCGCTTTAAATCGGTTTTCCTTAATCCTGTCCAAAAAGAGAATGGTAACAGCCAGAGACTTCAAATTATAGAGGTTTTCAAGGGCTAAAATTGGCATTTTTTTTAGATTCACTGATGGTTATCGAAATTTTTATGTGGGACTTCCACTCGTCCGTCCTGCCGCCTTCGGCCAATGATGATCGTTTTGTTTGGTGTATCTTTAGGAAAAATAATCACATTCTAACCTAACCTAACCTAACCCTTCGCTTCCTGAAAGAAAACAACAACAATAAAGGAGCATTTACACTAAGCAGTGACAGTGTCGTGACTGGCAATTGATCCTCCAGGCAAAACTGAAAATATTCTTCCGGACAGTTGAAGCAACATGTTCATACTAGACGGGCACGTGACTCAGTGACAGTGCATCACTGTGGGCTCACGATCAGTCACTGCTTATGAATGTTCCTTAATGAACGAACGTACATTCACATTTAAAATTTAACTATCTGTATCGCGCTTATTCGCTACAATTTTTCTAGGAATCAGACGAGTAGGGTGGAAACCATGGATTCGTGCCCATCCTGTATATGTTTCACCGGACCTTTAAGAAGCATGGCCATTCGGGGTCGTTCGTAAAATGTAAATGTAGAATTTCTTTGTGGTAAGGCCCAATGGCCTTTTTATGGGTATCACAGCATTACTAAAAGTCTCCTGCACTAATAATCTCATCAATCTTCTAATCTTTTCACTCTGGTAATGCCGCCACTGGTTGCTACTCGCATTAAACTCTTCCTCACGACGCTGCATCCCGAAATCACAAACACTATATCTAAAAAAATTTCCGACCCCGCTGGGCATTGAACCCAATCCCCCAAATTGTAAAGCCAATGTGATTCCTACTAGACAAGGGGACTGTTTTCCGGGTCTTTCGTATTTTCTAATTTTCCCTGGGGTCTCAACTCTTCTCTCTATACACATTGATTTCGGTGTGTGTGTGTGTGTGGGGGGGGGCATTCCCATCAATATTTACGCCAGGGGTTCTCAACCTTCTCAATATTAAGTACCACTTGGTATTTTTTTCGGTTGTATAAAGGAAAACAAAAATTCATTATTAACATATGGGACCCTAATTCCACAAAGAAGCTGAACTCAAAAAATTATTATGCAAAGGTACCTGATAAGAAGTAAAACAGAGTGGCAGAGTGAGTAGAAAGGTGGGGTTTTGAACCCACTTTCTCCTGTTCTGCTAGGATTACGTTATTCCGTACTAATACCTACTCTTATCAGAAACAATTGACCACCTAAAATGGGCCCGAGTTCCACCGGTGGTACGCGTACCATCGTTTGGGAACCCATGATTTACGCTGTTACTTTTCGGTCTGTGAGATTACCCAAATATTGTGATATTTACCGGCTACAATTTTATGTTTAAAGAACGTGGTCATATTGTCTGGAAAGTGATCTCGTATTAAGGCCAGAACATCTTCTGGAATATTTTCATAGACAGTGCAAAAATAAAGGTACGGATGATATATGGAATCCAACTTTTTGAAAACTTCATTGATAACGCAATAATCAACGTTTGAATATTCACAATCCGGCTTGTACTTGTTGTAAAACTTATGAAAATCATCAACTTTGAATGCTTTCTTTGACAAAAACTTATTGTAGAACCTAGAATGATAAAGAAATGAGTTTGAACTCATCAGCAAACTTGCAATCTTACTTCTCAAGCAACGTCGGGCGTGGACAGTACTTGGAGGGGTGACCGCTTGGGAACACCAAGTATCGTTGGCTCTTTTTTCCGTCCCAACAACCCAATGAGGTCAATGTGGGTAGCTGGTTTGCAAGTTTCCAGCGAATGGAGGGTAAAACCCCCACCTTGAATGACCAATAGATGTTAAAGAGACGTTAAGCCAAATTAAAAAAAAAAAAAAAATTGTTGTGAACATCACACGACTTTCTAAGTAGAAAGTATTATAATGGGCTGAAATGTTCAATGTTGAGTTTTCAATGCGAAAACACGTTTTAGAATGAACACCGCTATAAATTGGCAAAAATCCGCCAATAATGGATAAGGCTTGAACCAAAAGCGCCTTGGCAAATTAATTGTATTAAATCATATGAATTAGGCGCCAAATTTCAAGTTCTAGCGCTTACCCTGTTCTCATTTTAGGTAGGATTTGGATGAACCGCTAAAAAGTGACAACCGCCAACCGTATATTCGATTTCAACGAAAAGTTTTGTGTGTCAAGACTGAAGCACTTACCGTTCTTTCGTTTATTGCTCACTCGATTATTTGGTGTGGGTTCCCTTACTTCAAAATGTAGGAAGCTTTGCGTCAGTCTCACAATATGATATCACCCCTTTGTAGGTAATTATTTTTTGAGGAGAGATATGAACCAACTTTAGAGATGGTATTTAGGATGTTTGTAGTCATTTTGAAATATTAAATTGAAAAAAAAAAAAAAAAAAAAAAAAAAAAAAAAAAAAAAAAAAAAAAAAAAANTTGGACATATAGAGAGAAGAGTTGAGAATTATTTTGGGGGGAAATTGTATAATTTGGTATAAGGTTGAAGAGGACTTAGGAGAGAAGGGAGGAAGATCAAGAGAGTAGATTGAGGTGGTTTGGACATATAGAGAGAAGAGTTGAAAATTATTTTGGGAGGAAATTGTATAATTTGGGATAAGGTTGAAGAGGACTTAGGAGAGAAGGGAGGAAGATCAAGAGAGAAGATTGAGGTGGTTTGGACATATAGAGAGAAGAGTTGAGAATTATTTTGGGAGGAAATTGTATAATTTGGTATAAGGTTGAAGAGGACTTAGGAGAGAAGGGAGGAAGTTCAAGGGAGTAGATTGAGGTGGTTTGGACATATAGAGAGAAGAGTTGAGAATTATTTTGGGAGGAAATTGTATAATTTGGGATAAGGTTGAAGAGGACTTAGGAGAGAAGGGAGGAAGTTCAAGGGAGTAGATTGAGGTGGTTTGGACATATAGAGAGAAGAGTTGAGAATTATTTTGAGAGGAAATTGTATAATTTGGGATAAGGTTGACTTCAAATAAACTTGGGAAAAGTTCAGGAAAGAAGATTATAAGGACTATGAAACACTTTTCGTTGTAAGGGTATTCTTCCGAAACATTAGAATAATTATATACTCGCGATATGTCCGATTAAATTTATAGCTTCAGATGAAGGATTGTGCTTAAATTTATAGCATCAGATGAAGGATTATGAAACGCACGTCGCAATCTTACCTGAGGAACTCATTGAGTTCGTTGTAAGGGTATTCTTCCGAAACATTAGAATAATTATATACTCGCGATATGTCCGATTAAATTTATAGCTTCAGATGAAGGATTGTGCTTAAATTTATAGCATCAGATGAAGGATTATGAAACACACGTCGCAATCTTACCTGAGGAACTCATTGACGTCGTCATAAGGATGTTCTTTCGAAGCAGAATTGTATGCCCAGGTTATATCTCTGATTAAATTTGAAGTATCAGATAGTCCAGTTAATTGTAAGGCGGGCATTTCGGCGCCATATTTTACATCATCCCTACCATTTTGTTTGATGTGGAAATCATTTTTCTTGAAATTGCAGCCATATGATAAGTCAGCGAAACCTATAATAAGCATTGACAGCCGTCAAATTAATATAAATAGTCATCAAATATAAAGCTATAGACTCTTACCGTTATCTTTTTCAGTATGTTTCATGAAATGCGCCCAAATTTGGGCAAAACTGAAAAAAACTGCCAACGGTCATGCACGGATATAGGGGAGGGCACAGGGGGCACGTGCCCCCCAGTTTTTTTAAATTGTCTGCTGTCTATTCGTTCTTCAAGGTGAGGTTTAGTTTTAACTTTATGATCTGTCTCTAAATATTTGTCTGTTGGTCTATTCGTTCTTCAAGGTGAGGTCTAGTTTTAATTCCATGATCTGTCTCTAAATATTTGTCTGTTGGTCTATTCGTTCTTCAACGTGAGGTCTATTAACTCCATGATCTGTCTCTAAATATTTGTCTGTCTGTCTATTCGTTCTTCGAGGTGAGGTCTAGTCTTAACTCCATGATCTTTCTCTAAACATTTGTCTGTCGGTCTATTCGTTCTTCAAGGTGAAGTCTAGTTTTAATTCCATGATCTGTCTCTAAATATTTGTCTGTCGGTCTGTTCGTTCTTCAAGGTGAGGTCTACTTTTAACTCCATGATCTGTCTCTAAACATTTATCTGTCTGTCTATTCGTTCTTCAAGGTGAGGTTTAGTTGTAACTCCATGATCTGTCTCTAAATATTTGTCTGCCGGTCTATTCGTTCTTCAAGGTGAGTTCTAGTTTTAACTCCATGATCCGTCTCTAAACATTTGTCTGCTGTCTATTCGTTCTTCAAGGTGAGGTCTACTTTTAACTCCATGATCTGTCTCTAAACATTTATCTGTCTGTCTATTCGTTCTTCAAGGTGAGGCTTAGTTTTAACTCCATGATCTGTCTCTAAATATTTGTCTGCCGGTCTATTCGTTCTTCAAGGTGAGGTCTAGTTTTAACTCCATGATCCGTCTCTAAACATTTGTCTGCTGTCTATTCGTTCTTCAAGGTGAGGTTTAGTTTTAACTCCATGATCTGTCTCTAAATATTTGTCTGTCGGTCTGTTCGTTCTTCAAGGTGAGGTCTAGTTTTAACTCCATGATCTGTCTCTAAACATTTATCTGTCTGTCTATTCGTTCTTCAAGGTGAGGTTTAGTTTTAACTCCATGATCTGTCTCTAAATATTTGTCTGTCGGTCTGTTCGTTCTGTAAGGTGAGGTCTAGTTTTAACTCCATGATCCGTCTCTAAACATTTGTCTGTCTGTCTATTCGTTCTTTAATAATTCTGGATTCCGATTTTGATGACACTTAGTATGGACATTCAACATTAAGTTCGTAGAAGTGTTTGGACCCTATAGGAACACCAAGCGCAAGCTACAGAGCGGCCCATTATTTGAGTGAGGTCTTCAGTTTACAGAAGAGCTATAGTAGGTACTCACCATATTGAATTGAAAATGTCAGAAATAAAATTGAACTCACGGACATATGAAACGGCATTTTCATTTTTCTTATACTTTAAAAAGGCAACTATTGTGAAACACGCTGAAATATTCGATGTCGAGTTTTTAATGCCAAAACACGTTTTGAGGTCCCCAAAACCTTAAATTTCTAGTTTTAGCCATTGATATAAAATTGACATACAGTGAAAATTTCATGTCTCTACCACATACCGTTCTTGAGATATACATTTCACGGACAGACAGACACACATACACGGAAAAAGCGACAAAAAAAAACCGCTCATAGTAGATTCCATTTCTACCAAAAGCAAGTCTCCTGCACTTTTTGAGATATATTGTTCAAAGACAGACACACGGACCAATTGCTGAAACTGGAGACCTCAAAACTTGTTTTGGCATTGAAAACTCGACATGGGGCGCGAATACATTGTCACGCACTTTAGTTCTGCTAACAGTGAACTGATGAGTTTGCGGGGAAATATACAAAAATGTGTTGTTTCGTGCTTACAAAAACATTGTCAGTCATACAGTGTAGGCATATTTTTGGTTTATTATTTTCAATAATAAATCTTTGGAATCGTAACGAATATAAAGGGTACGGAAAACCGTACTAAACTTTGTCTAGGAATTTGGCACACTCCGGATCATGTCGCAGGTATTGAATGACCTTTGAAACCCCGGGTTGTTGTGACAGTTCCCTAGGGAAAATTATATTTGAATTAGATTTGGCAGCTTCCGGCTGTTGTCGCAACTCTATAGTGGAAATAAAATATTTGAAATACCTTTAACAACCTTTGCTTGTTGTCGCAGCTCCGTAGAAAAATTATTATTTTAATTAGATTTGGCAGCCTTCGGCTTTTGTCACAGCTCCCTAGTAAACTTATTAAATGAATTAGATTTGGCAGCCTTCGATTTTTGTCGCACCTCTCTGGAGAAAATATAATTTGAATTACCATTGACAATCTTCGGTTGTTGTCACAGCTCTCTAGTGAAAATATTATATCCATTAGAATTAGCAGCCTTCCACTGTTGTCGCTACTCTTTAGTGAAAATATTTTAAGGGCTCCCAGTGGAGATGGCTTTAAAAGACACAAAATACCTCCCCCATGCATCTTCAAAATTTACTGGCAAATTGATTCGAAACTAAGTCCATCCCCGCTTACTGGTCACAATAGATCTAAATAAAAGTCGGAGTGATACATAATTAAAGTCTCAATAGAGATCTGCAACAATTTTAATAATAATAAAAAAAGTTTCATGAAAATCGTGATACAAACAAAGGAAAAGTCGTGGTGTCAAAACTAGACCTCAATTCGTGATCTTGAGATTGTGAGAAGTTAACTTCTGCGTTTACATTGAATAATGACAACTTAGCTCTGTTTATCGATATTTGTAAATGCACTTACTATTTCATCGTATGATGATTCAATAGTGCCTTTGTGAGCTATAGACCTCACTCGAATAATGGGCTTTAATTTGTCCCCTGACTGCCCAATAGTGACAGAAAGTAATTCTATGAATGGAATGAGTGCCCATACCAAGTTTTATCAAAATAGGAAAATAGTTATCGTAATACAGGGTGCGGCAATTGGTATTTCCACATTTGAAAGAGCTGGCAAATAAAAACGAAATGGGATATTTGAAAAATTATTTTGTATTCTGAAAGCTTGTGTATTCTAGTTTTTTGTTCATCTATGCTTTGTAAATAATGTCGTCCAAATGACGGCCTTGTCGAGAGATACATATTTGGAGTCTTTTGCAGAAGTTTTCCATGACTCTCGTCAGCATCAATTTGGATGATTTCTTCCAAAATTGCCTTCTTTAACTCTTCAAAGGTCCCAGGGCGATGTTTGAAGACCTCAGCCTTGAGTTAACTCCAGAGGAAGACGTCGGACTCAAATCCGGCGAGCGAAGGGCCCACGAAATGTTATGCCGTAAGGAGATCACGTGATCGGAGAACATAGGCCTTAGCCACATACAGCCTAAAGCTGATGATGTGGTCCTAAAGTTGTGAAACCAACTCAAAATTGTTTTTCTATCAGGAACTGGATCTGTAGAGCGCAAACCATACCTTGTGCAGAATGCCCTCTGAGTGGCCATAATGGATTTACTTTTTTAAATAACTCCTTGACAACGAACGCACGATGCTCGCGCGACCAAATCATTACAACACCTAAAAACTAGATGTCATTTCGTGTTGAATACCACAAACCCCTCGCTCCTCCCACTATCACTACCCCTCCCACGATTTTTTGAAATGAGGGAAAACTAATTGCCGCATACTGTACGAACAGTTGTAATTGTAAATTTTTATTAACAATGTATTCTTACATATTTTACACAACACTTTAATTATTATATTTATATATTATCATAAGCTTACTGCTGGTGCATCTGATGGCAAGTATCCATCAGACGCACCATCAGCAAAAAAATATAAGAATAATAATTCTCTTGTGAGCACCAGAGATGGTATGGTCAAACCACCCTGTGCCCCAGGTCAATCCCCATCATAAAAGAGAATCATACTGGGTTCTTTTGTTTACTGGTAGAGCAAACAGATGTTTAAAGGAAAAATGTGGATTAAAAAAAAAGATCTCATTTCAGTAAGGGTAATTGTTCATAATTTAGATTAAATTGTGTGAGAATGAGAAGTGACTTTGCGTTTATTTGAATAAGAACATTTTATCTGTGTTTATCAGTATTGGTGAATGTACTGACTTTCATCGTATGATGATGCAATAGTGCGTTTGTGAACTATAGACCTCACTCAATTAATGGGTTTTAATTTGTCCCTAACTGCCTAATAGGGTCCAAAAACTAATTCTATGAATGCCGATTCGGCTGTGAACTTTGTTCTTTAGTGATTTAAAAAATACACAGCATGTGTCATATTGGCAGAGTTTTTTATTCTGAGAATTATACAAGGCAGTGGCTAGAGCCTGGATTGGCAGATCTTAGGAGCGGCAAATTTCAAATTTCAGGGGCCAAAATTTCTACGACTTATTATGATTATAATAAGTCGAATAATTCTTTTAGGCTCTAGACATTAATTGTTTAGAATTTCAAGTGAATAAACGGGACACTTTTCTTTTAAAACCGACATCAACAGTCTATTGAAGGAATTTGTTGGCCCACTGGCGGGGCCCCTGACAAAGATGCACCCACTTGTGCCCATTTTTTTTCATAAAAAGATGCAATAGTTTTAAATTTCATCAAAATTGCTTATGTGGTTTTGATTTTAGAGATTTGGACCAATTCGTCCTAAACCGAGGGGGGGGGGCTCTGAATAAAAAGTGATTAATTAATTTTCAATACTTTGAATGATCCCGGCTCTACATATATATATTTTTTAATTTCGTGTGAAATAATTGAACTGTTTTCTTTTAAATGAGATTTCCATTTTAAGGAAAACCTAACCTACTTGAAAGCCCACATAGTCTATGAGACACCCTGTACAGAGTAACCCGTGTTGAAGCTGAACTACGTATTCCTCATGGCTTGATTTTTAGAACCTTTGAGAATGAGGCAAGATACAATAGTGCGTTTATTTTACTATGAAGAGGTTCCTATGGAAAATGCAGCTATGACAATATCAACTACCATCTTGCAGGGTGTCTACCGGTCCTCCAAAAGTGCTCCTTTTTATTGGAAGGTCCTCCTTTTTTCCACACAGAGTTTTCAATGGTCAAACTTCCCATTTTTCTAAGTTTTTTTTTTTTACATAATTTCAAAAATTCCGCCTGCGGCGCTGATAGGATTTATTATGACATACCTTCAACATTGTAATAATTTTTATTAGTGAAGTTTTTTTCACTTCCCAATGAAGCTTATCTGAGGAAAATGTATGCTCCTTTCTGCTGTAACACAATAAGTAGTAGCTTTTTTTCAGACGTTTGAAATACTACCAATATTTTTCTTTTAGTAGAAGAATGTTTTTAGTATTTGAAGAGACTTCTTCTGTGGCTTTCACACACAGATAACACCATCTTGTTCATGTGTGTTTGTGTCTAGATACACACACACATGATCAAGTTGGGGCAATTTGAGTTAACTATTCCCTTTTGTTTTGTATTGGACTCCAAAATATAGCTACATTTTAATTAATGAAGTCTTTTAAAAGTTTTTAAACATTAATTCATGGAAAAAGCGGTCATAATATTTAATTATGACTTGATTGTATAATTATTAATTATACGTTAACAAGTATAAAAACGGTGAAAATGCCGGGGCTATGTTCATTTCAAAAATTTATTGTGATTATGTATTTTCAAATAAGAAATATTATTGAGGATGTTTGTAGTCATTTTCAAATATAAGAATTTCTGATTAATTTTGTATCGACTACAATTAAATTGATGAGTCACGAGCGCTTTCGTCTGTTACGACATCTTCTAGTGAACTCATCAATTTAATTGTAGTCGATACAAAATTAATCAGAAATTCTTATATTATGTATTTTGTCAAACAAAAAGGTCCTCTGCATAAGTCCTCCAAAGGTCCTCCAAAAGTCCTCCTTTTTGATGGAACTAAACTGGTAGACACTCTGTCTTGTGACTGTGCATAATATCTATTGACTGTTCATAATTAGTGACACGCGTTGGTTTGTACCGATCAGTGGTGTAGTTTTACTGTCTTAGGTCAATTTTTGTTAACCCTTTCAGTGGTCAGTTTAGAAATAATGAGAAAAAGATAATTAAGGCAAATAAAATAATATATCTTCACTTGACTATAAAAAGTATAAACATGTTAATTTTTTACTGCTGACTAGTTTCGTTCTCCTCTGAGTACATCATCAGAGATTGATCTAGCCAGCGGCTATGGCACGTTGAATACACCAGTTCCTGTTAGATCACAGAAGTTAAGGTTCCAGCGAGGTTGTTCTATGTGGGTGTCTACGTGGGCTCAAGTCTTCGTGATGCTGGCTATTTTACCGGCCCAGGCTGGGTCTGGGTGAGGTCAATGTGGGTAGCTGGTTTGCAGTTTTTCAGCAAATGGAGGATAAAACCTCCGTCTCGAATGACCAACAGATGTTAAAGAGACGTTAAGCCAAATTAAAAAAAAAAGGTTGATCGAAGACTCAACTTGACTCTGATGATGTATTGAGGAGAGTACGAAACTAGTCAGCTGTAATTAATATCCTTTGAATTTTTATATATTCAAGTGAATATATAGATACCTAGTACTTTACATGCCTTATTATGGTTTTACTTGACAGAGTATCCAAATTCAACCAAGAGAAAAAGATATTTAGAACCAAAATTTTCGGGGCACAATTAGACGGAATCTACAGGGTGCGGCAATTAGTTTTCCCACTTTTCAAAAAATCGTGGGAGAGGGAGTTATAGTGGGAGGAGCAAGGTGTTTGTGATATTCAACACGATATGACATCTAGTTTTTAGTTGTCGCAATTGTTTGGTCAAGCGTGCATCGTGCGTTCGTTGTCAAGTTGTTTTTTAAAAAAAGTGCACCATTATAGCCACTCAGAGGGCGTTCCGCACAAGGTATGGTTTGCACTCCACGGATCCAGTTCCTGACCGAAAAACAATTTTGAGTTGAGTTCACGACTTTAGGACCACATCAGCTTCAGGCAGTATTGGGCTACCCATGCAGCTAATCGTTCTCGTGAGATTCCGAAGGACATGTTCCCTGTGACTTGAGTCCCTGTGACTTCTTCCTGTGGGGTTACCTCAAGGCTGAGGTCTTCAAACATCACCCTGCAACCCTTGAAGAGTTAAAGGAGGCAATTCTGGAAGAAATCATCCAAATTGATGCGGATATATACTGACGAGAGTCATGGAAAACTTCCGTGAAAGACTCCAAAAATGTATCACTCGCCAAGGCCGTCATTTGGACGACATTATTTACAAAACATAGATGGAAAAAAACTAGAATACAGAAGCTTAACAGAATACAAAATATTTTTTCAAATATCTCATGTCGTTTTTATTTACCAGTTCTTTCAAATGTAAAAATACTAATTGCCTAAATTTGGATNTAAAGGAGGCAATTCTGGAAGAAATCATCCAAATAGATGCGGATATATACTGAAGAGAGTCATGGAAAACGTCCGTGAAAGACTCCAAAAATGTATCACTCGCTAAGGCCGTCATTTGGACGACATTATTTACAAAACATAGATGGAAAAAACTAGAATACACAAGCTTAACAGAATGCAAAATAATTTTTCAAATATCTCATGTCGTTTTTATTTACCAGTTCTTTCAAATGTAAAAATACTAATTGCCTAAATTTGGATTATACAGGATGCTATAATCCAAATTTCGTCCAAATCGGCCAACGCTAAGTGGTAAAAGTGCCCGCCCATCACTTCGTACGGCAGCGGACGAACGAATTTTTGATTTTTGGATTCACTGTATATTTCAAAATACAAAATAAATATTTAGGGGGATAATATTTTATTTTCGTGATGATTTCAAACGTTCACTATTGAAAATGTTAACCAAATTATGTAAAAATCGGGTTTCTAAAGAATGCCACCTTGGACAAAAGGGTTAACGTTGATAGCCTTGGCGCTACTTGCAGAGGTTGTTTGCACTTGTTTGAGGAAATACATGCACGATTCGTGTCAGAAATAAAATCATCACTAATAGCCTTGGCGCTATTTGAAGAGGTCGTGTGCACTTGTTTGAGGAAATGCATGCACGATTCGTGTCAGAAATAAAATCATCACTAAATACATTTTTTGGTGTCCTGAGATAATTCCGCATCTCTTGGCACCGGTTCCAGCGGAGTACCTTACGAGTTATGAGGTAAATTTGGCCCAATTTGGCACTTTTAAAAGCTGTGTTTGTAATTTTCCGGCGTAAAACCCACGTCTCAAATGTCCAACGTCCGTTTGTTTAACATTTATTTTGATATCACCATTGTGTAATTCTTGGGGTATGCACCTGTTGGCGCCATGTGGGCACCTAACATGATCGATCTACCCTGATTCCTCTGAATTAATCCGAACAGTGAATAAATCCAAATTGTTGAATGTGCATTTGTTTGGGGGGGGGGGGCTGGACTGATTAGAAATTATCTGCCATTATTGATGCAATAGATCAAAAACATTCTTTTGTATACAGGGTGGACAATGTCCTTTCTCAAAAACAAAAATTCCATGAGACTTAATTCCGATTTCTAACGAAAGACACGTCCTCCTTGGGGACGATTTTTGTTGTTTGGAATAGAATACAAAAAAAAGTCTTCAAAATTTGACTGACCGAACGAAGTGGGGTCTAGCTTTTAAAAGAAAATAATCTTAACCTATAGCTTGTCTTTTTGTACCACTCTCGAACGCCTTATCCGATTTTGTAAAACATTAATTATACTCATAAACTTAAGATGAATAGTTTTTAGGTCCTATTGGGTCCGGTGCCAAAGGGTGACAATTTTAAGTGTATGGGCTCTAAAGTTCATATAGTAATAATAATATTGTAACAGTCACAATTTTCATGTACCCATTATAATAGCCTTTATCAGGCCCGACAAGAGGTCGGGAAATGGGGAATCCCCATTTCTCTAAGAGGCTCGGTGAGAAAATGATCATAATGAAATTTTCCAAGTTTTTTTTCTGAATAATAAATAAATCAAAGTTTTGAAACATTTTCAAATGCACAAAATCAGAAGTTTAGAATAGTGGGCCAATATGAGACAATGGCTATTGCAGGACACTGCTTTTAAAATATAGTGCGACCTTTCAGCTTGTACAGCAATCATAAATATTGGTATATTTCGTAAACATTAACATCTGATAATCGAATTATGTGTGCCAAGAAGAAGCGTACACGCTTTTTCACATCAGCTACGGAATTGCTATTTTTTTTTTTTTTTTTTTTTTTTTTTTTTTTTTTTTTTTTTTTTTTTTTTTTTTTT